>JAVQIZ010195226.1:0-14961 GCA_036023535.2 Galaxias brevipinnis | reverse complement strand
TTTTTGTGTGTGTGTGTGTGTGTGTGTGTGTGTGTGTGTGTGTGTGTGTGTGTGTGTGTGTGTGTGTGTGTGTGTGTGTGTGTGTGTGTGTGTGTGTGTTTGTGTGTTTGTTTGTGTATAGTATATATGTGTGTGTTTGTGTTCCTGTGTATATTTGTGTGTGGAGGTAGTGGTTTGGGTCTAAGAGATTAAGTGATGGACAGAGAAGATTGTTACAGATATATTCCCTTTGTTTCTACAGGGCATTGAAGTAACATGTGTCAATAAAACTGGAATAAGGTCAGTAGTAACAGTTCATATGCTTTCAAAACTTTGTAAAGTGTTGTGGCTAAATCCTAACCTTTTATATCGCCCTCTTTTCTTTAGGAAGACCAACTGCACTGTACTGCTTAGGCTAGGTCAGCCAATAAATACCTGTTGCTTCTACAATGTATTTTCATTGGGTGGGATGAACTCCTCCATTCAAGCCTATGTGGTGGGAAAACAAGTGGAGAGAGTCGGTGAGTCTCAATGCAACATGTATGTTCTAATGTTCATAAATGTACTTTCTGTTGACAAGCCTTGTCTCCTTTTTACTTCACCTAGGCAGGGGACTGTGCAATATGGAAGATAATCTGCCTCTGAGTGGCAGTTTTGAGAAGTGCAATGGCTCCCTCCCAGACCCAAATGTATGCAACTCTACTGGACCTGTCAATGCCTCTTGGTAAGATTTTGAACAAAAATAAATAAATAAAGGACTGTTACTGTAGCTGTTTGTAAAATTGTGCAAGCCAGGGTGATATTACAAATTGCTGTGTCATCTTATTGCAAAATACAATTTTATTTCAGCACTGGCCTTGCAGGGACTGTGTATGTGCCTTACCAGAATCAGGATCAAAGTTATTGCAATACATCAATAGGTAAAAAGCTTTTTGTTCCTTTTACCAATTATTTCTGGCATCTTTTACATGTCTTGAATCTGAATTTCGCAATTATTTTGAGGTATTGTTAACTGTGCGTGGACCTCTTTTCTTCAGTTGACAATACTAGCATCTGTAATTGCGATGCATACTGCAATGGGAACGGTTAGTTAACTAATTCTTTCCGATGACACAAATCAATTTCATCCTAGAACTGAAAAACTTTTGCTGAATCCCTACTCTCTTTGTTTGTAGCTTCATACTATTATTTAAACTTGTCTTTCAATGAAGACACACAAACTATTTCAGATATCACAACCTTGGTGAGTCCCTTGTGTGTGTGTATGTGTGTGTGTGTGTGTGTGTGTGTGACTGTGTGTGTGCTTTCTTGTGAGTATTTTGTTTAGATTGTTTTTAGTGCATGCACCGTTGTTTTACTTTATAATATTTTTGTTATACACTTTGTAAAATGTTGAAGGGAAGTATCATAAAAGTTGTTAGATTATGCGTGTATAAATCTTGCCCCCTTTTTCAATGTATAATAATCTGTTTCCTTCTACAGATTAATTCCCTAAAATACCCTTCTTCCTGCTCTGGATCAACTCCGTACGTTAAATAAAAACATAAAATTACATTACAATGTGACATAAATAAAATAGTACAATGTGGTATTTTTTATAATATGACACTATAATGTCATATATTTATTTTCTACAAATTATTACTTCATAGTAGCACTGAATGCCTGTCAGGATTCCATTTGGTAAGTTATATTTTCTTATTGTTTATACCGGTGTCACTTATTTTTGACAGAATTTACTTAATGCAGTTGAAATGTCCTGTCAAAAAACAGAAACTTTAACATATGTGGTTATGTTTTCCAGCTGGATGCTCTTGTGAACTGTGAGTCCCCATATGAGAGGTGAGTCAGGAGAGACTGTATCCCCAATCCAGTAGTTTATGCGGGAGAGAAGATGCACTCTGCTGTACGCTGTTCTAAATAGAGTAATAATACAAATAAAAAAAGATTTAAATATACTGTATGCTCTTGATTTTTTCTTATCAGTATTGTGACGTGCCATGTGACGGTGGAAACAGCTAAGAACAACCCTGTTTGTGATGTCAGTAAAGCCTTGATGACTCTCTTTAAAGGCCTTAACTATAGTGGAGTTGTGACAGAAATAGGTGGGTAAGATGTGGAACGGTTTCTAGCATTCGTACTTGAAGTGTAATATTAACTTACCTCATTTACTGACACGTTTCCTCACACAGCAATTTGTGGAGGTTCTGGAATAGGTTCAAATCTATTGAATTCCAGCATCAGTAACGCATTAAACTCCTTAAACGTCAATGCGACTGAACTGTGTGAAATCTCAACCTCTGACCTGAATATCCTTGAGTGGTTAGTATAATGTGATCCTCAGGCTTCCCCTTTGCTTACTACTTTATCCACAGTATTGATTAAGGGCAGTAGTGTTAATGCTATGGCTTTATATTTACTTCCGCCATATATTATATCTTTGTTTCTCTTACCAGTGTTGAAGGAGAACATTTGTATGTGTTCCTGAACCAGACCTGTGATCCAACGCACAGTTCTGCCACATCCAGCCCTAACATTAACACCACGGGGAACAGAAAAACAACCACTTCCACCCTTTTAACCACCACTGCCAACGCTACAGTGACAGGAATACCCAACACAACTTTCACTCTCTCCACCCCTCTGACATCAATCAACACAACCACAACAGCATCAACAGCAAACACAAGCAGCACCACTAAAAACTCTTCAATACCTATTCTAACAACGGTATCTTTTTCCAACACCACGACGACCCCTGTAACAACTGCAACAGGTACCACACTTACTTTGGGCCCCAGTGTGTACAGTATGGCTTAGCCCTACCATTAGATAGGCGTCGTCAAGACAGCCATCCAATCCTTTAGCTTTACATGTAAGCCTACTTTCTGCATTGCCACTTACGTAATTGTACCTTTGCCATTGCTTTTCCATCGTGTCCTCCGCTGCAGCACTGAGTGATGAAGCACTGGCCAACCAGTTGCTAGATCAGACAAGTAATGCGTCCAGGCTGAACTCCTCCCAGGTGGACCAGTTGGTATCTCAGCTAGAGGGAATCCTAGCTAAGCCAAATGTCAGCATGGCCCTGGGCAACACTTCCATTCACATCGTCAGCAATTTACTGGGTGCCTCCCAAAACGCCCTGGCTTCTTCCTCCAAAAGGTCAGTTCATAGCTGCTGGGCCACTGGACCTAGAGGGTGTTTTAATGCTGACCCTTATTTTAGTAAGGACTGTGAAGAATGGCAATGAGCAACACTATTAGCGCACGCACAGTAAAATAGCATGTTGTCTTTATATCAGAGTCATCGGGATTGTTGATACAGTGGGGCAGAAGCTGGTCATTAATGGAGGGACCGAAACTGTCTTATCCCAGTCCTTGGCTTTGTTGGTGACAACAGTCGACGGGGGTAATTTTAAGGAAACGTCTTTCTCCATCTCGGACCCTAGCAATGTGCAGGTGTGACACAAATATTATTTCCTTAATTGATCTGATACAATTTATTTTAAAATGTGCCTGTAAAAGAACCAACTTCTACATATTTGTGAACCTGTCCCTCTTACTTTTGTGTGCAGGTCCAAAGCGTTCCCAGGGCAAGGCGGAGTGTCAGAGCCTCCCTTCCTCAGGGCTCCATTAGACTGCCCTCCTCGCTCACACAGAACCTCAGCCCTCAGCAGCAGGGCCTGGCCTCCAGGGTTCAGTTCAACTTCTACCAAAAAAGCACTGTGTTTCAGGTGGCTGTATGACATTCATAGTGCCTATTCCACTCTATAACCTAAGAGCACAAATGTTAGTGTCCAGTATAATCAAAGTGTACAGGGCAAATCATTTTACGTCATTTAATGCTACACTTACATATTATTTTAATGATTAATCATTTATATATGAAAGTTCATGCTAGAGCGGTGGATTCAGTTGTTAATGTGTTTTCGTATGGCTGTTCCAGGACAGTTCCTTGGGAAATCGCAAACTGATCAGTGGCATCCTAGGTGCCAGTGTAGCCAACCTGTCAATCACAGGTCTGAAAGATAATGTGGTCATCACCCTAAGGAACTCAGAACCCATTCCAGTAAGTCACTTACTGTCCATATTTTAAATTAGAACGTTTGTACACACATTTATACTGCTCTCCAACCATTTTAATCAATATATATGACTTAACTTTCTTTTTGTTATTTTGTCGTCTCAGGCCAACTTCGTGGCATCATGTGTTTTCTGGAACTTTAGTTTAAATGGTAATTATTCACTGGTTGTTGGTCACAATGAAAGGGTTAATTATCTATCATTAAAGGGGTATTGTTCTGGTCTCGCTGTGTCTCTGATGCAGATGGCTCAGGTGGTTGGTCAACAGGCGGTTGCTCTGTTCTCAACAGCACGGCCAATGAGACCGTATGTGGCTGCAACCATCTAACCAGCTTTGGTATACTGCTGGTGAGTTAACACCCAGAGTTAATGTGTCGCAGTATATAATATCCTCCTTTTTGTCTTTGTCAGTAACATATTTTTTATGTTACTTTTTACTGATAGGACATCTCTAGGCAGCCTATAACCAGCCCTCTCCAGGCCGAAATTCTGACCTACATCTCCTACATTGGTTGTGGAATATCCGCTATTTTCCTGTCTGTTACCCTGCTTACATACTTGGCCTTTGGGTAAGTCACATTAAAATCACATCATCTATGTGGATGTATTGCCTGGCTGTCACATACAATCACTGCTGTATTTCAGCTTTGACATGGCTCTATTTTATCCTCTAGCAAGCTACGTAAGGACATCCCATCTAAGATCCTGATCCAGCTGTGCATAGCTCTGCTGTTATTGAACTTAGTGTTCCTAGTGGATGGATGGCTGGCTCTGTACCCTGATCAGACAGGCCTCTGCGTCTCCACCGCCTGGTTCCTGCACTACTTCCTGATAGCCTCTTTCACCTGGATGGGCCTGGAATCGGTTCACATGTACCTGGCCTTGGTCAAGGTGTTCAACACTTACATCCCCCGCTACATGCTGAAGTTCTCCCTGGTCGGCTGGGGTGTGCCACTCATCGTGGTCATTGTGGTTATTGCTGTTCCTAAAGATAACTACGGCCTCGTTGACTCTGGGAGATTCACTAATGGCTCCATTGATGACTTGTTAGTCTCCACAACTACCTTTTGTTTTACAATATTGACAACAGTGTTATTCTGTCTTGTAACATGGATACTATAAAACTGCGAAAAAATATACTTTTATTGTGTCAGTCATGCATCCATAGTTCTCTTCTTTTTTCTTCCGGTACTCTCCCACAGTTGCTGGTTGAAGACAATTCCCTTTTATGTAGCTGTGGTGGCCTACTTCTGTGTCATCTTCTTGTTGAACCTCATAATGTTCGTGGTTGTAATGGTCAAGCTGTGCCGGATCAAGAGACAGAACCCACACAACATGCAGTATCGCAGCGGGCTGCAGGACCTACGCAGTGTGGCTGGCATCACCATTCTGCTGGGCCTCTCTTGGGGTTTTGCCTTCTTTGCCTGGGGTCCTGTCCACCTTGCCTTCATGTACCTCTTTACCATCTTTAACTCTTTACAGGGTGAGTCAACAACTCATGCTGCCTGTATCAGCCAGTTGTTATGTTTCGCCTTGTTCACAGTGTATATCTGTCCTGTATTCCAAACCTAGCTAAACTGCCTTGTATTACACCAAACACAAACACTAATCAAGCTGTTGTATGTTTTCCTGTAGGGTTGTTTATCTTTGTGTTCCACTGTGCCATGAAGGAGAATGTGAGGAGGCAGTGGAGAACATTCCTTTGCTGTGGCCGGTTAAGACTGGCAGAGAACTCGGGTTAGAACCATTTCAGACCTAACGGAACAGTGCACCTAGGATTAAAACTGCAATTCAATAATGGCAGTAAACGATCAGTTTGGATATCCATTTTCTCTGCTTTCAAATTGTCACAGAGTGGAGCCGCACTGCAACAGAAATGGCTAAGAAGTCAATGAACAGAGGGACGTCAGTTAATTCCATGAACTCTTCCCAGTCCAACAACTCAAGCTCCTCCTTGTTCCTGGCTAGTGACACCCCAGTGCGTCTCAGTGGCATAGGTGAGCCACCATTAGCCAATATTCAGCCATACCCATGTAGAAATATTCAAGATAATCACCAAAGTTAAATATCATTATAGTTATAATATATTGATGGACCATTTCTTATTGTATGTGGTACATCGCTCTTTGAAAATCATATGTTTGAATAATCATGCAAAGTGGTGCCTGTCGTACTGTACGAGCTTGCTTTGTTCATCTCCATCTCATGTCCAGTGGATCCTCTTAAACCCTGGCTTTGTTGAGACCTTTGACCTCTGGCAGCCGACTCCCAGAACAGGAGTCGTGACCACTTGGCTCAGAGTCCATGGTTTAAAACCGTGTCAATACTCCACTGTTAGCTGTAGATTGCTTGATCTCACTGATGTGTCCATACTAAATGTGTCAGTTTTTGATACATGGGGGTACTCACTGAAAGGATTTAGCAAGCTTAACGCCATCCAATCAAATACAGGATGCCTTTGGGTGCAAAATAAATCATGATTTGGTAGTCAGCTCAACGCTGCCAGCTGGTATCAGTCGTGATCTGCAGTCTGCACAGGCTCGTGGCTGCCATCCTTAATAAAAAAAAGAAAAGGCATTGAAGTGATTAATAACTATGCGGTGTGATTAAGTTGAAATTAAATAGATATATGGTGTACAGAGGCAGTTTTGAAGAATAAAGCTTGACTCATCTGTGTGTCCAATTGCAGGTAATCCATATGGAGACAGTACCATAACAGCTTTGGAGGATCCCCATTCGGATGTAGTTCTCAATGAAGTCCACCGCATAAACAGAAATCAATAAGGACATTGCCCACTACAATAATACTGGGTGATCATTTGAGAATCAAAGACTGTCTGTAAAAAAAATTTTTTAGGCATATGATCGATTTGTTTCATGGCCATATTGTACTGTTCATTCTGTGGAGTGGAGTATACAAACAAGCAAATCTGATCTCTCTAATGTAAGATATATGTTTATTTTTCAAGAAGCATTAAGAAGTAAATCTTAAATTATATATTATATTATCTATGTGTAAATTCTCTAAATTAAAGGTTGTTATTTTGATTTATAATTGTAATTTTAATTATATTGAATTTTAAATATGAACACAAAAACACATACAGAAAGGTAAATGTGCATGACCCACGCAAAACACGCAAGCACTCTACACAACCTCACGTGCAACTGTGTGTACAAACACGAAAACACACACACACTCACAATCTCCCACTCACATAGGCACACGCTCTACGAAACAGTAGCAAATGCAGTGCATCGAAGTAGGACACAGCCCTGACGTACATGACTCAAGTCTTTTCAGGCTGCGCACTAGAGATCAACAGCTGCTGCAGGACAACTGCTGGCCAACGCCCAGTTATGTTTGTGCTCAGCCCCTTTTGCCTGTGGCGCAACAGCAAATAAACGGGGGGTGTAGTTCAGGCATATAAACTCCAGTAGATGATGTTGAACAGCAGGTAGGCCATGGGGAAGATGATTCTGGAGTAGGAGTCGATCATGTAGCTGTTTGCCTTGATGAAGCTGAGGTTGTGTTTGATGGAGCGTTTGCGGCGCAGCCTGGTGCCCTCTGTCGGTGGGGGCTCGGCAGCAGAGTTCTGGGACTGAGTGGTCCTGTCTGTGTTTGGCGTGCCAGAACGGTCCGAGAACGGAGTTATGACTATGTCATTGTCGTGAAAACATCCGTCAAAGGCCATGGCTTGGGAGGCATCAAAAGAGGCAGGGACCTTTGTAGAAAAGAGATTAATGTTGTTGTTAGATGTTCTATATAAACCAGCAGGGGGAGACACAACCGCTATGCATAACAGCCTGGGTAAGAATTCCAATAAAATGGAGCCACAATACAACCCCTGACATGTATTATGTGTGATACCTTTCCCTCCTTTAGCTTTTTCATCTCCTCGACAGTGGTGAAGTAGTTGACAGCGGCATACTCGATGACAGAAAGAAAGACGAAAAGGAAGCTGGCCCACAGGTAGATGTCCACAGCCTTGACATAAGACACCTGTGGCATGGAGGCTGACACACCTGTGATGATGGTGGACATGGTCAGGACTGTGGTGATACCTGCACCAACACACAAAAACACAGGGATTGTATATAACATTGTTGATATAAGAGGGATTTGCTGGTCATATAAAGCCTTTGAGCTAAAGGTCTTATCTTTTATTTATTAAAATAAAAAAATCAAACAACAACAAATAGATTGATGAGACTGACTCAAAGTGACAAAGTAAGGTTCAGTAGCGCAAATGAGAAATGTTTATGGATTTGTTTTTAAAAGATGATGACAGGACCTTTCCCATAATGCCTCTAAAAACAGTAGGTTCTTAAAAGCTTGGTTCAATTAACCAACCCTCTGTTATAATAGTTTCTTTCATCCACAGAGGCTGAAAGTGCCTCTCACCACAATAGAATGCGTGTGCAAACACCAACTTGTAATATGATAGCTGTCCCTGCACAATGAAAAGGTTCTAAAACACAAATGGCCTTGTGCTGAGCCCCAGTGAAGTGAGAACTGTTTTTTTCAGGGTATCCCACACTATAACACGAAGGCAAGACACTTCTCTTTGGGTTAGGCGGATGTCAAACCCACAGCCCACCCATCTGGCTCTAAATAAATGTGCAGCACTGAGCCTCACCCAGTTGTTTTTGGATAATGCTGTACATGGAACACTATGTTACTTCGTTTGTTTTATAAAATCAACCACAAGAGTTGTCATCTCTCTTTGCCTTTAGATGGCAACCAAGAGACACGATCATCAAATGTGCGTGAGTACAAGTATATCTAGGCTATTATGCAGTATATGTATGCAGTATATATATCCAGGGTGTACCCCGCCTCTCGCCCTGTGTCGGCTGGGATAGGCTCCAGCCCCTGCCCGCGACCCTGCATAGGATAAGCGGTATAGCTAATGGATGGATGGATGGATATATATGTATACATATGTCTTAATCTTTGCCATTCTGTGAAGTTTTGAGTAGGTTCTGCACCTCTATGTGAACAGCATATGAACTGTATCCCTAGGCAAAGAGCATTTTGAAATATCCCTCATGTACTGTACCCAGAGATACACGAGCAGGTACAGCTCTCCGGTCGATCCAGAAGGATACCCAGGAGAGCATCACCATGAGCATGGTGGGGAAATAGGTCTGTAGCATGAAAAAGAAAATGTGTCTTCGCAGAATAAAGTTTATGTAGAGACGGTTGTACCAACCTGGGGAATAGGAAAAGAGAAAGAGAAAGAGAGCGACAGAAACAGAGCACAATAGAGAGGAAAATATTTGAGTCACCATAATTATAAAGCTTGCAAAGTGTCTCAACTTGGAGTGAAGATTTTTACTAAAGCATCAGAGACTGAACTCCCTGGAGTTGGAATTAGTTGCATATTCCACAGTGGCACTCTGAAGAGGAAAATATCTTGCTCACTCCTGGCAGTTTGACATTGTGGAATAAGCAGCGAGAGAGGCGGTGCGGGGGTTTTTCTGGTTAGGGTCTTTGCTGTTGGCAATGTGGAACTAGGCTGTTATAGAACCACGGAAACTTAGAGTGCTAGAAGAGTGGGGAGGAAGAGGAGCAGCTGTATGGGCACCGGATTCATTCAAGGGCTGTCCAAAACCACACATACCAGTACTGCTGTAGAAGGCAAGCCCGTAGGAAGGGTGGAATTCTTCAATAAAAAACTGAGAGAGCACGATCTCGTCAGTCCTTAATGAATCGTTCCCATTCTTCCAGTAGAGCATGAGGTCATTCTCATTGTACGCGTCTTCAAGAGAGGAGAGAACAGGGGGACAGGGATGACTTCTTTGTGCATGTTGCCTCTCTTTGAAGAATCATGTGCATGTTCTTCAGAGGAGAGGATGCAGCGCAGCGGAAAAGGATTCAGCGCTACCACCTCTCTTCTGGAGCCAGGCTCCATGCATTATTGGTGTGTGTGTGTGTGTGTGTGCGTGTGTGCGTGTGTGTGTGTGTGTGTGTGTGTGTGTGTGTGTATGTGTGTTTGTGTGTAAGAGTTTGTTTTTTTCTTTGTGTGAGGAGGAGTCTGCCTTGTCGGTTTGTGAAGGATTTTTTATCTGGGTCACACAGGTACATTGTGTCTGCAGTAACACGGTTACGGCCACTGGAATTCTAATTACATATTATTCACTTCACTATGATTTTGACGGTTGTAAGTCGGTACACTGACTATGACTTTTAGTGCCCAGTAAATCCTTCCTCAGACTGAAATGGACAGAGACAGAACTGATCTAGGATTGTAAATGTTATGTGTTTTATATGAAGAGAGGAATGGACAATGCTAGCATATATAGTCAGTGTGTTTATCAGCAATAATACAATACTTCAGAACCTCTGCATACAGCCTACCACCATATATTGCTCTATACTCACAGCTCTCTAACTCCAGAGAGCAATTCTGTGTGTCCAGTGGGAAACTGCTGAAGTCCATGGAACACAGAGCAGTCACAGTGATCCTAAAAATAAAAGCATAAAGTATATACACTTAAAAAACTAAGGGAAATTTAAGAAATACATACATACAAACAAACATACAACACACATATAAACAAATACATATTTTCTATTGGTTTGCAGTGCTATCAGAATGAGTAATGAGTTATTTCGACCTCACGCTGTAGAGGATGTTGCCATCGGGGTAAACCCTCAGCATGATGTTCTCCATGGTGGTGTCATGGATGAAAGAACGTTTGGAGTGGACAAAGAACACATCAGGCACCCAGATCTTTTTCACCAGCCGGGCATCAAAGGTGCGGCTCTTGTTGCTGCTGGAAGGGAAGGCCAGTCGGTCGTCCTGCCAGTAATGCCTCAGGTACAAAGTCATGGTGAAGTCCTGGAACAAACCCCACTGATCAGGCACAAAGTGGGAGTGATCGATTGGGTTACACAGAATGGCCACTAAGCCAGCACACTTACCATGTTAACTTCGGATATACTGTCAATGCTCTCCACCTGCACATCTATGCCCACCGGAATTGCTGCACCTAGCAAACAAGGCAAATAGTTCTAGGTTACACTTTATAATAACTTTCATTAATAAGCAGTTATTAGATCATTGATAAACTAGAATCGTATTAAATGTGTGATAATTATTTATAAATCATTTCTAAAAGATTAATAACTTTAAAGTTATTTTGTTTCGTTTTTTGGATTGAGAACTTGGCATTGACATGAAGTTCAAATTCTTGGTTGGTTCAGTCTGCTTTCTGCAGGTTTTTTCCTGTTACTCTGCATTGATTATTTGTCTAATCAGATGATAATAATCAGCTTCCAATTCATAATTTACTATGCCTAAATACAGTAACTCATCTTTTAGAAATAATTTATAAATCAATATCACACATTTAATAATAATGAAATAATAGTTTATTGAAGGTATAATAACTGCTTGTTACTGAAAGTTATTATAAAGTGTTACCTAATTCTAAAACTAGCTGAATAATTGTACCTGCAATAAACAATATTCTCATATATTTTTTGTAGATGTCCTTGCTGTACTCATTGTAATTACACCTCTAATGGCAAGCTGACAGTTCCCCTTAGCGACATATTGTTTGGTCATCAATGATCAATTTGTTTCTTATTTGGAGTTTGCTTACGTATTAAATCTTAGCTTTAATTTGGCAATGTATGCAGAGTCAGAACCTATTAACCTGTTTCCCATTTATCAGTAGGCTATCTGTTTCCCAGACAACTAAACATTAGTAAATTATTCCAGTGGCCAAGGTATTGCTAGCTTAAGATAATATAAACAGCAGGATGACAGAGGTGCTAACAACCGCTTGTCAAAACATAAAGTGCTTTTACAAAAACTCAGACTCTGATGCAGCAAAGTACCGTGCCACTAAGCCCTCTGCTCTGTGGTGTTGTTATTGTGTCCATGACCAAGTATATACGAGACATTATGACATCATTCCTTGCCAAACACAGCTGCAAGCAAATGGACCTCTACATTATCCCTTGGACACGATACTATTCTTTCATTGTCTACCTATTTGACCGTTACCAACCAGTACCCAAGCTCCTTCCCTTTACAAGTCTCTCAAATGTGTTCCTAAATTGGTTTGGTTTATACACACACAATACTAAAAGTTACATAAGTCACAATTTATCTGGAGCAATTCAAACCCAACTGTGACCTTAATGAGTACATCAATCAGGCTAGGGCTGTTTTATTTCACCACCTTTGTTATTGAAGGAATTCTAAGCACTCATTCCTGCAGGCTATTCCAAGTAGGGTCTGCATTTAAGGTATAAGATCCCTGACACAGTATCTTAATTCCTGAGAACAATTATGAAACAAAGACAGAGATTTATTTTACAACTGTTGCCTCAGAAATTCCAATCAAACAAAATGTACTGTTTGTTTGAACCTGTTTGATGTCATTGATCTTTAACATTTGCTAGGATTAAATTAATGTATAAGCCTCACCTGAGCCTAACCCTACTGATAAATAAACTGACACAGAAGAACGAGAGGACAGTTAAAGAAATACATACACACACACCTACAGACAAAAATAAACATACGTGGTCATGCTTACCATAACATTTTTATTTTTTTTCACACGTATTTTGCAGGGATTGCTTTGGAATCTACACCATAGGATGTATGTTAATATTAATGTTTAATTACATAAGACCTCTGTACAACTATAGGTGTGACTATCAGTTGCTTTTGAGTGTCCAGTAAAACATAGGATTTCATTATTCTCCCAGGGAGACTAAAATGTAATCCAGATTACTATATCTACAAAACACATCTGTGTACGCAGCGGCAGGCTACTATTGTCAGTTTGGCCGAGCAGTAAATCTAGGTCAGAGATTTTTTTTTCACTGGTGGAATGCCAAAGATGACACGGTAACCTACATCAAGCTTCCGCTGTATTGCAGAGTCAGTGCCGACCTCAAAGCCTTAAATCTTTAAAAATAATCTAGCCTGCAGTTGAAAGTCACATAACTCGTGAGGCTATAACGCCAAATTCCTTGGGCGTCTAGTTTGATTCTGCTTAACTGATGTTGTAATGACCATTGACCTGAACACATTTCATTACAAAACAAGGACAATTCTAAGTGAGTGCAGTATCAAAACGTTTCATTGCCATTAGCCCACAAAGATGATTCTGGCTGTTTTAAGGTCATGTGCATTGAATAAGAGGCCTTACCCCCAAACCCAGGCCGCATTGCAAAGTCATGGTCCTCTATACGAAGCAGTTGTTCAGACTTGATTAGCAGCGATTTGGTGCTGTCTGATTTTTTCATTCGAAGGTCTATCCGCCTGGGGGGCAGAGAAGACAGAATAAGCAAACCTGATTTACTACGTATCACAACATGGCCCTTTTAATGAACAACAAAACAGACATATACCACACACAAACATATACACAAACACACACTCACACACACATGTGGAAGCATCTGTGCCAGGATGTTAGCAAGAATGATGAATAGCACTTAAAAAGTTTAGGGCCAAATGTTCTATGGCCAAAAGAAAATAATAAATAACGCTAGAGCCCTTTCCTGAAAATCTAGCACTGATTTTCCGTAACAAACTTACATTTGGATCTGGGTCAAAGTCCCTGGATCTAATAGCATGTTCCTGCAAGAATAGTTCTACATACAGACATTATTGGTAAAAAATTCCATTATCTTCATTTTCAAACTGATAGGTTACATAGCCTTGTTAGCAATTTGCTACAATATACCATTATTAGTAGTGTTTTCTGGGTCATGAGGACCACACTAGCCGATAAACAGCATCACATAACAGTTTACATAAGATACATTTCAAAAAGGGTTTTCCTGTTGATGGGAATCTTCTACTTTGAGATACATTATACATCAAACTACAGTCAAAACATAATTCTTCAAACATTCAAAACAATTTATTATATGCATGACTGACAGCCCAGACAGATCATTTCCATTCTAACCTGAAACACCTTCCCTGTCATTAAGCAACAGACTAAGCATCATAATTACAAACTTTACCCCCCTTATCAAATTAAGTCCTCTATCATTACCAACATAACCCGGCCGTGCGCTTACGTATATACAGTATAAACACCCAGGCATAGCTCCCTCAATGCCGTCTCTGATCCAATATGCCCCATGCTTCATCCATTCCACTTTACCAAAAATAGATGGAGCCTTTTTAAATATCTATAGGTCCAGATTACCACCACATTGTATAAGAACTATTTGACTTTGTTATTTGTCTCACCCTGCATGTTTGAAATTGGTGTTCTCCCCATTGTACAAGTCCTTGTGTTTTTTCTTATCAGGAAAATGGCTGCCGTTGAGCTGGGTGACGGGCCACAGCCAGGCCAGGCACATTAGCCTGAAGGCCAGCAGGGCCAAGTTCATGGTCAGCTTGGGGCAGGAAGCAAGGGAGGAACCCCCGGAGGTCCTCCGTATTTGTCAGTCTTTCACCCAGGGATTCTAATGGAGGTCAGCGGGATGTCACGCTTGTCCCTGTCCACCTTGTTGTCCATTTCCGAGCAGCAACCATTCCGCCACACGCACAGCAATTCTGTGTTGTCCAATGCCCACGTCCTCTAGGTCACTCTGCACATCAGTCCAGGCATCCACTGGTCAGCGCCAAAGCCACCAATGTTTCCCTGGTTCTAATCTCCTGTCCGTGTGCCAGTCCTCTTACTTGTGCCTGTATTCCCCTTACAGCACAGCACATTCTCAAACTGTCCCCTCCCTTGAAATAAAACCAAATATCAATTTATTCCTATAATGACAAAGGAATGACGTTAATTCCTCTGTAATCTTCTTATGTGGGGTCGCTGAAATCTTTCAGTAACCTACAAACTGGAGCAACGAAGGGATGAGGGGGGGGGGGGGGGGGGGGGGCTAATACAAACAACCGTATCTCAT
>JAVQIZ010195214.1:0-10910 GCA_036023535.2 Galaxias brevipinnis | reverse complement strand
CCCCCCCCCCCCCCCCCCCCCCCCCCCCCCCCCCCCCCCCCGCGAGACAGCGAGCGAGAGAGAGTGAGAGCGAGAGAGAGAGAGAGAGCTTTTCTGTGTTGTTGCCACGGTCCTCTCTGATGGCCCTAATGAAATCCAGCCCACTCGTCTGCTCTTTAGCCTGAGACAAATGCACACTACTTAATGGCTGGAGATGCTTGAGATGAATTCTATTATGGAACAAATTAAAAACTTTCCCTCTCGATGCTACTGCAGAGTGGTTCGTTTTGTGCCCGTAGTTTGGAAAGTACGGGTGACGCATTATCCAGCCGGCCCGGGTCCCCGCTCTCTGCCCCTCCCTGGTGTGATGAAACTAACGTTCCTTCTGCTGTAATGACGTGGGGGCTCCTGTGCTGGGGCCTAGTTCATTAAAGAGGAGCGGGGGGGATCTAACGCACTTCCTTTATGGCCCTGGGTGTTGGAACTCTGCCATGCACTTATTAATTATGATAGAAGCACCGTCTGTGTTTGCCCTTCAGGAGTGCCGATAACATCTTGAATGCCACCCCGCTGTCCCAAATCCCCTACCTTCCGTCCTCCCCAAACCCACGTTTTCCTACCTCCAGTTGTGTTCTTTCCCAAAAAAGAGCATGGAAAAATATGACCATTTGGACAATTTTTCTCCACTTGACATTCAGTTCCGTCTGTTGGAAAGACAGGAGGCTATTAGCATTTTGGCCACACTTTTTCTTCATCACAGAGAACAATAGAGTAATTAGGCGTTTCATTTTCGTCCGAGGCTTGGGATCTGGTGACCTCGCTACAAACGCTCTTTCGTTGAAATAAAAAAGTGAATGATCGCCAGGAACTGGAGCCTGAAATCGCTTCATCTTCTAACTATGGAATCTATTAGAGAGGACATATCAGTCATTGCCTTATCAAAAAACTGTAATTCATTAAAAGATAATGGACACTAACAATTCTGAATGATGGCATGCTTTGGGACGGAATTTGGAGGAAAATGGTTCTCTCTTAATAATGAACGTTCATATTAATCAACTCCCGCTCTCCTGGGCTACCAGTTGTTAACAGTCTAAACAGAACGCCATCAAAGAGCCCACAACTGTTGAGGAAGGTGTGAAACAACCACCTCTCTCTCTCTATGAAATCTCACCGACTCTTTAAAGGGAGCGAGGGAGAATCTCAAAGAGCTTAAGGAGGCTGGGACGGAGACTGGGGGAGCGCGGAGAGGGCCCAATCTGAGGGAAGCGCTAAAGACAGGCGGATGATGTAGGCGTGAGTTGGGTTTGAAGTTGGGCGAAGGAGCAGGTTCAAACGGCTCGCGGAAGCGCACCTGTCTCCACAGATCCACTCTAATCATAGCACAACAGAAGGACGAAGAACAATGGAATGGCTGGCTGCTTCAACTTTAATGCCAGTTCATTCTGTTCCCAACATCAGTGGAGCATAATTAACTCCCCGTATAAACAACGATGATTGATATGGTCGGCGAATTATACCTGTTGACTTAATTCCCCGTTTACCTTTGAAGCCTTTTGAAGATATGCTTATTCTATTATGCGAAGCCCTTTGTTGTAAGTTTGACTTATAACTTATTAAAGTCGTTACCGTTAACTTGTCAGACGTGGAGTTAGGGCCCGACGCTGACGGCTGGCGGGGGAGTTTTCCGCGACAGACTTCTTCCCGACCGGAGAGATATTATGAAAGTCCTTCAGCACTATCAGCAGAGAAGTCACACACTCCATGGCCTTGCCACCGTGATGCCTTCTTCCCCTTTATCTCATATTAAACAGCTGGGAAATCCATGCCATTGTGCCTCACAGTTTGCGGGTGACCTTCCAAATGAGTATTTGTAACCCCTTAATCCACTTAAATTAACCAGTGAAGCCGTTATTTTTTTAAGCTGGGGCCTTTTTTTCTGTGCTTTGGTCGAGTTGGGAAAAACTGAGGACGGCTTCGCCGAGTATGATTGGCTCGCGATGCCCGCTGAAAGGCCGACAAAGAGAGAGAGAGGGTGTGTGAATGCCCTCATATGTTCCCAAAAATGCACCATTCATACCCCGTTTGAGCAGAAATGCTGGAAAATGTAGTTCATGTTGAATCTTTTTTTCCCTCATCCTCCCAGGATATTGATTTATTTAATCCAAATGACCAGGGAAATTGAACTGCATGAGCCACTGCACTCGTACAATATCAGCCATGTGCCATTACAATACATGGAAATTCAGCAGAAAATAGCCTATTAGCTAAATGAAAAGAGTCTGCTCCCTTTGGTTTTGGATTGAACAATTCGATTTCTTTTTTTTCTTTTTTTGTAGGAGAGATGCCATTAAAAGTATTGTGAATGATATCAACTAGTCATGGAGCACCGTGCGGAGCCGCACACGACCAATGTGTTGCCTCAGTGCTCTCACTGATACTCGTGTCTGATGACATGCTGCCTTTTCACAGCGCAGTGCTGACTTAAAGCCGAGTCGTGCTGCGGGGCTGGAGGCTCTGTCTGGGACAGGCTTTACTGGGAGCACCGTCCACAGACCCCCAGGGAAACACGTGTTCCCACGGGGACCCAACGCCACCCACAGGGTGCACGTCACAGCTAGTGTGTGCGCTTCATGACTAAATTGGTCTAGGAGCATGACATATGCCGTGTCCTCACAGGTCGAGCAGATTGGTCTATGGAAGGACAGAGAGAGAGCGAGAGACTGGGACCATACAAGGCCAGCGTGTTTGGCGTCGAAGATGAGATGATGCAGAGTGATGTTTAGTCTGATGGAGATTAATCTGAAAGTTTGGGATCAGAGATTACATAAATCAATAGATTGGGAGGTATTACAATACCAGCCCAGTCGGTGGGTTGGCAAGCCTTTTTGTTCCAAAGTTAGAGTTACCCCTTTTGGCTATATTTGGAAAGAGAAAGACTTGGATAATGAGAGAGATTAGGATAAATCTCAAGCCTAACAACATTCAAGTCAACAAATGGGCTACTTCGAGTCGTGTGTGCAAGTGGTCTGTTTAAACACATTCTACTGAGACTTGACAGTGGTAACCGTTGGACACCGATACATCTCTTTCTAACGCGCACTGAACAAAAAGACTCCCCACAGCTAGACACTAAACTGAACTGAACAAAAAGACACACCACAACTAGACACTGAACTGAACAAAACGACGCCTCGCCGCACACAAACAGTGAGGCTTTTTGCACTAAAACAGACTGAACCTTACTGGCCTATTTACTCATGATGGTCAGATCACTGGGTGAAATCCCTTTGTACGACTTTCTCATTCCTCTGTGTCTGCCTGTCCTGACTGGATGTTACGTTTGCATGCGTCCCTTCTCCCTCCACTGGGGCAAAAGGTTCTAATTAGGAGCAGGCCTTGACGGATAGATGTTTTTTTTTGCGTGAGTGACAAGCTGGTGTGAGCAACCAAGAGAGACTAATATGGGCGAGAAGATCCCAAACTTTGTGACGTTCTCTTCCGCCTGAGCCCCTGGAACTTCCCGAGTGTTTAACATATGCAGTCCCGTCGAAGCGGCAATCTTCCGTTGGCCTTATCCCCTGTCTCCCAAAGCTAGGGAGCTGTTACTCTCTTTTTGTGCCGGAAGAACGCATGAGTCTATCTGCGAATCAGAATCTTCAAATTAAACATAGAGGCAGGCGCTCGTAAAATGAAAATGTAAATCTGATTGGAATGGCGAGCTGGCGGCTGACTTCTCGTCTTGCTTTGAGAGGGGAAAGGAGATCTACACCAGTGGCTCGTCTTTGCTCTGTTTGTGACCTTTATCGTTTGGCTGGCATCTAATAAGCTTAGACAAACAGCAGGGAATTTTGAAATATTTGTGTGTGTGTGTGTGTGTGTGTGTGTGTCCTGATGTCTGGTTACCTTTTCAAGGTTATGTGTACTGGTGGTTCTCTTAGGCACTGTTCTGAATGAGACAGAGAGTGGAGAGAGAGAGAAAGAGAGAGAGAGGGAGCTCGGAATAGGGTGGGGTGGGTGGGGGGGGGGTGAGGCTGTATCCTTGCAAGGGGGGAAATCTTTTGAACTTTTGACTACATTATAGAATGTAGCCTCTTGTGTAAAATCCAGCTGGCTTTGGTTGGAGCAAGACTCATTAGGTACTCAGGCTTTTTTTTTTAAGAAGAAGAAGAAAAAAGTTTCTCCAGTTCATTTGGTTTGCCTCAGACCTGTTTTCATTGCTTTCGCAATGGGCTCGGGAGAGAAGTCTTTGAAGAAGGGGATTAAAACCATGTGATCATTTTAATTAGATCATTAGCCAAGAATTAACATCTATGTTTGTAACCCTCGTTAACAAAAAAAAAATCGCAAGCGGGTGCCAAGATAGATTTGTGTATCACATTTCGATCTGTTAAGATTCTGACTCTTGATACTATTTTTTCCTCCCTTCTTTTCAGCATTTGTTCTGTCTATGTTTCACTTTTTGTTAGCTCTTCCATAGCGTGGAGGCAAAGCAAAGGTGGGTTAATCTGTGTGTGTGTGTGTGTGTCTGTCTATCTTTCAGGCTCTTTGGTACGACGGGAAACTGTGCTGCCTGCAGTAAACTGATCCCAGCCTTTGAAATGGTGATGAGAGCCAGAGATAATGTTTACCATTTGGACTGTTTTGCCTGTCAGCTTTGCAACCAGAGGTAAGGCGCAGAGAGGGACCCCAGCATTGACTCATTTTCCAATCCCTAATGTTGTTATGAAATATGGCCATTATAACTAATGGCCTCTTGGCGTTGGAAAGCCAAACTAGAGTAAACTGGACTGTGCTGGCCGGGTTGTTTGAAACCTTAGCACCGGAATGATCCAGCTCCGTTGGTACAGTGGATATTCATACACATCGATGAAAGTGCCCCAACCGTAGATAGTAATAGATACCTTATTTTTTCGGGGCTTCATACAGATTGTTGCTTGATTGTCACATACTTTTCAATCCAAACGACGAAGTTAGCATGAATATCCATTTGGTCAGGTGTTCCTGAAGCTGCACGTGTGCAATGCAGTGTTCATTATCCCGTAGCCTAATCCCTGGCCAGCAGCCTGTCCTTGTTTGTGTTTGTGCCTTGACCTGGCATTATAGGCTTTTAAGGGGAGGGAAACTAGCTAGTGTAGCTGAAGTGAAACAGCTGCCAGACCAGCCTCAAGGCTGATCAAACCTCAAAATGCTTTTATTTATGGAAACGGTTGACACGTCACCGTAGCCAGAGAGTCCACAAGGCCAGTGTGCACACGCAGCCAAACCCCTCCCCATCGCACCACATGGAATGATTCTGGAAGAACTGGACTAGTGTTGCCCTTCACCTGCTTCAACTGGTGTGAAGCATGACGTCCTCCAACACCAGACAGCACACTACTTCAAATGCTATATGTAGTCACAAACATGACAGCTCTAACTACAGAGACAGTAGCCTAAATGCTACGCAGTGTAACACTTCACATGCTAGCATATTTGATTTAAAAAAATGTAAAGAACTGCCTGCGTTAAAAAACTGTACTTTTTTGATTGCCAGTGAATCATAACATTTACCGAACCTGGCCTTGCATTATCCCCCATACTGTCCCCGGCTCACTGCGGTGTCGCTACCATGCTACCAGTCAGAGCAGAGGTGTTAAGACCCTGTCCTTCCCCATTGCCCTAGCCCATTAACCCTCCACAGGGACCGGCTCTTCCCCAGAGCGAGCACCTGCCATATGGGAATGCTGGCTCACGCCCTTCTCCTCGGGGTTGGCACACTGGCACCAGGTTGAACTGGCAGCGTCCCGCCCCGACCGCGTGGCCCGTCTGCCAGCCTGGCACAGCACCACAGAGCGGGGCCATCAGCGCTGCTCTTATCTCCCCTTCCCACGCTGGCCACATTATGGCGCCGGGGCTCTGCTGTGTGGCACATAGGACGCAGTGCCAGGGGGACCAGCCACATCCGCAGGAGGACAGGCTGGGGCTGTTCTCTTTTACCCCCGCGCTTAAATCAATGGATTCCCACGCCTTGGCACCAAAACGGAGTGTGCAAAATGTTCGCCCCCGTGGCAGGGTTTCCTTGGAAACTGGTGGTGGTGGTGGGTGTTTTCTGCCAGGCCTGGGAGGGTCGGCCGCGCTTTCATTGGGTGCCAGTCCTCTTGTCTACAGGCTCTGAAATGATAGGTTGGTATTTGAAGCCACAGCTTTATGATGACCGTCAAAGGGGGCTTTGAATCCCAGACGGGGAACAATGGTGTTTGGCTGCGGCAAAAAAATACCTCTGACTAACCGCAGCCAATCAAAGCGCATTGTCTAGCCATGGAGAAATGCTTTTAACATGCATCCCAACCGCAATTTCAGTTATTTCATTCCGAGAGCAGGACTAACTCTTACTAGGTAGTGAAATACAAACAACTCATAAAGGTCACTGATTGCCGTGTTATTAATACTTCTTCTCTTTTGTTTGTGTGCTTCTCTCTGCCGTCAGGTTTTGCGTCGGGGACAAGTTTTTCCTAAAGAATAACATGATTCTGTGTCAGATGGACTATGAGGAGGGCCAGTTGAACGGCAGCTTTGAGACGCAGGTTCAATAGCCGGGGCCCGGCGGGCAACGAGCCTTGGTCCCCCCAACCCGCACTTACACACACACACACACACACACACACACGTGCACTCACACACCCACACACACACACACACACACACACACAAACGGATGCGATGGATGTTCTGTTGCACTTGGGGAACAAAGAGAGGAGCGTCTGTCTGCTTGCCTGCAATACTTTGGAAGAAAAAACCCTTTATCAGTCTCTAAAAGACTCTATTGTAAATGTACTACTTTTGGCCCCTCCCCAACCCCCAAACACTAAGCAGTTACAGTTTTGATGTACAGTTGTGCCTGCTTAGCTGAGCACTGTATTGCTTGTATGTCTTTCGTGATGTTTGTCTTTGGTTTGTCAATTTTCTTTTGGGTTTTCCCCTTTCGGGATTGGTTCCTTGGAGGGTATGTACAGTCTGTTTTCTCTGTATATATAAACTGGAACATTTATTTTATGAATTGTAACGCAATTTTATTACTAGTGTGAATTAAAGATTCTTAAATGTTTTAAGTGTCTATTTTTTCAGCCCTCTTTCACAAAAAAAGCTACGTTGTTAGAAAAGGCACATCCATGTGTTGATATGCAATTATCATCTATCCAAATCCACCGAGCAGTAATGCAGCAAGTAAACTGTAAAAAAGAAGTTATTTTTATAAAACTTGATGAAACTAAATAATTTTCCATTACATTTTCAGAGTTCTGAGGTAATTAGCCATTGCAGTTTAAATATAAGTTTTTTTTTTTAATAAAAGAATGCCTTCTGCAGAGTGCAGGTGTCATTAACGAGGCTGTGCTGGGCACTCTGGGAATGGTGCCTCACTAATTGCCATCTGATTACGAGTGTGAATTGGCCAGGAGATGAAATTCAACAGTAAATAACAAATTAGTATGATTGCAGCCTAACTTCTTTTTGAATTTTGAGTTATTTTAAACTAGTAATGAAGTTGAAATGACCTTTCTTGTTCTATGAAGACTTAATTTAGTCTTACTGCATTTAGAACAGGATTGAATAATACTTATTGAATCTAAGATCAGAAGAGTAAATTAGGAGAGCGTTTTGTTGATCAAGTCAGTAAATCATTTGCCTATGTTTAACAATTTATTGAATCACAATAAGTTCTTCAATTAGTTAGAAAAAGGTCCTTTTCTACCAGTGACATGTAGATTGATATGAAGTACTGTGTTCAATTGTTCCACGTCTAAAACTAAATGTGGATAAAAACACAGCTCTGAATGGCTTTCATACACAGAGACACAATTAAAGGATTGCCTCTTTGGTGACTACATTCTTTGTGGCAGTAGTTTGGATTGTCGTTTACGGGTGGCAATTCTACGTACAATGGGCGGGAAGCAACGGGAGACCTGCTTTGCAAAGTTGCTGCCATTTCAAGCAATTAGCTCCATTCATCGCCAGGAACATTTGTGAGCTAACCAGTTGGGGTCTTTCTGAGCATATTGAAATTGAATGTAACCATGTTTTACACTTTTAGGTTGAAGAAGGAAAGACAAAATGGACTCCACTTTAAAGTTTTGCTAAATGGGCCTCTTTCTGTCAACAGCTGCAAAACTTACGTATACTGTATTTCAAAAGAACAGAATCATTTGAGAGAACAATCGTCAGTGTATTTGTCGTCAAGGGCCATTTTGTATACTCTAAATAAAAGTCAATTTGCTTGACTGTCATTTCATGTGTTAGGCCTAATCTATGGAGGCATAATCCAAAGATTGCATTTTCATATCCCCCCTCATATATGCAAACTTTATGTCAAAATGAAAATTCAATCAATTGCATTTGCATTTTCAATTACAATATTTTGGATCAAAATGAAAATGCAATAATATATATTTTAATTTTCCATTCAATGCAGCGTGTTGAAAGCATTGTAAATTTATAGGCAAAAAGGGAAACAGCACCTCCAGTCTTTGAATGGTTTTTGCGATTGCATTTCTATTGTGCTTACTGACTAAATTTAAAGAAATGTAATTAAATTTGTCAGCCATTTTATCCACTCGGGATTAGAGTTGTATGTCTGTACACTGCACTGTTGTGTGCCCTATCAATACCACTCATTAGGCTTCATGAAAGAACTCTGCTTTTCAGTCATTGGTCCAGGATTCCTGTGACAAGATGACATCACATGTTTGGGCAGTGTTGTCAGCGTTGAGGAATGCTGGGTAATTGTGTCTGTCCACACTGGCCCTGTCCTTGGTGGGACTCTCTGGAAAATGTCAAAGTAGCTCGTCCACTGCTGCCCAGACTAGCGGGCCTTCACACAGTCGTAGTCCAACACTTCCAGTTTACACCCGGCATGAGCACAATCAGGTCTCTTTCCCACATAAACAAACGTGAGATCCACATAAATATGGAGCCGGAGAGCTATGGCTGCTGCAGGAACCCCAAACGAGGCAATCAGTGCAATCATAATAAAAGAGGTAAGGTTATTTAATGGCGCTAGGCTAATTAGCATAGCAGAGGTTTTTACAGGTGCACACAGAGACCCCTTATGCTGGCAGGGGGACTCGTAGCCAAGCCGTTATGTGTGAGTGTGCTTGTCTGTCAAGGTTGTGCGAAAGGCACGGCACAATTGCCAAATCATCATAAACTTTTAATGTTTCTCCACCTGCGTGGCTGTGGCATTTACAGCTGCACATGGGGAACACATGTAAACTGACCTTTCCCTTTTTACACAGGACGGCACACACACACACACACACATACACACACACTCCGTGTCTTCAATTTCCTTTTTGGTAAAAGCGGGCGTAGGCTACACCTCAGAAATCTGGGCAAAATGTGACATTCTGCGAAGCACTTTATTTCAGCGGGAAGCAGACCAGCAATGTAATTTGCTAACCAATAAATCAAGTGTGCAATGTGCATTAATTACAAATTCATTAAAAATTCAGACTCACCGGCAGGTGTGCAAATAAAGGATTAGCGAGACATCAATTACACCGCATAAGAGTACCTTTTAATTGCAGCTCCTGGATTGATTTACAGAGGGAGACAATCAGGCTCTGTGCAGGACGGCTGATTGCTCATTTTCTGGAAAATAATGAGGAAAAGACTTCACCAGGTTACACTGTCCCCCCAGCTGGAGACATAAGACATAAAGATCCATCCTCCCACTGTCTGTCTGACTGTCTGTCTAACTGACTGTTTGTCTGTCTGACTGACTGACTGTTTGTCTATCTGACTGACTGACTGTTTGTCTGTCTGACTGACTGTCTGCCTGACTGCCTGACTGTCTGACTGTCTGCCTGACTGTCTGTCTGACTGACTGATTGTCTGTCTGACTGACTGTCTGCCTGACTGCCTGACTGACTGACTGTCTGACTGTCTGTCTGACTGTCTGTCTGTCTGTCTGCCTGACTGTCTGACTGTCTGTCTGACTGTCTGTCTGCCTGTCTGCCTGTCTGCCTGACTGTCTGTCTGCCTGACTGTCTGACTGTCTGTCTGTCTGTCTGACTGACTGTCTGTCTGTCTGTCTGACTGTCTGTCTGTCTGTCTGTCTGTCTGACTGACTGACTGTCTGTCTGTCTGTCTGTCTGTCTGTCTGTCTGACTGACTGTTTGTCTGTCTGATTGACTGTCTGACTGACTGACTGACTGACTGACTGTCTGTCTGACTGACTATTTGACTGTCTGACTGACTGCCTGACTGACTGACTGTCTGACTGTCTGTCTGTCTGTCTGTCTGTCTGCCTGACTGTCTGACTGTCTGTCTGTCTGTCTGTCTGTCTGCCTGTCTGACTGACTGACTGTTTGTCTGTCTGACTGACTGTCTGACTGACTGACTGACTGAATGTCTGTCTGTCTTACTGTCTGTCTGTCTGACTGACTGTTTGACTGTCTGACTGACCGTCTGTCTGTCTGACTGGCTGTCTATCTGTCTCACTGATTGACCGATTGTTTGTCTGTCTTTCTGTCTGTTTGACTGATTGACTGACTGACTGACCGACTGTCTACCTGTCACAAACACACACACACACACAATCACATGCTTATATATTTGTACCCACACACACACACTCACACTCAAATTCTGTTTTATAATAACACACTCACACACATTCAAACACACACACGCATACCCATCTGCCGGTGGTGGTGGGCAAGATCTTAAGCACCAAGAGTTTTGGAATTCTCCAGCCTCCCCTGTGCTCCTGATTAGCGTGTTATGGCATCTGCTTAATTAGCCTGCCTCGTGTCATGTGCTGCACACAAGGGGGGGGGGGGGGGGGTTTTCAGGCAATGCCCTTAAATGCCGCTCATTACCAGCCTCGATTCATGTTATCGAGAGACTTTGAAACCTTTTTAGTTCCCCTGAGAGATTAAAGTGGCTGGTTA
>JAVQIZ010195179.1:0-12721 GCA_036023535.2 Galaxias brevipinnis | reverse complement strand
AGAGAGAGAGGGAGAGAGAGAGAGAGAGAGAGAGAGAGAGAGAGAGAGAGAGAGAGAGAGAGAGAGAGAGAGAGAGAGAGAGAGAGAGCAAAAAAAGAGAGAGAAAGAGGGGGACCGTTGCGACCCTTAAATGCGAGTAACCGGTGTGTGGGCGTGCATGTGTGGGATAATCGCAGTGAGCTGCGTTGCGGGGGTCTCCAGGTGGCCAAGAGGGGGTTGGCTGGGGTTAACCCCATTTGACCCTGTCTCTCTCTGGCTGTCAGAGCTTGAGCTCTGGTGCTGCTCTGCCAGGGTAACCACAACAATGTGCCATGTCTATCATGGAACAGAGCCTGCTAGCAACAGTTGAAACAGGCTCGGCCCCCTTTAGGACACATTTCCAGCACACAAAGGTGCCACAGTAGCAAACTGACAGACAGTCGGAAGAAGAGGACACCAACACAAAGTAACGTAAAGTTCAGCTAGGGGAACATTTATAAACAATCCTGCGCACATATTTTTTAAAATTATTATCAACAAAGGTTAAAGGAAAACAAAGTATTTTTTTGTTCTTTGGGACAAACGATATCTTGCACCACGGGACATGCCAGCGAAGAGGCACACGGTGGGCAGGGTGGGCTTCTGCACTTTCTCTGACTGCTGAGACACAGAGGACTCGGATAGCAACACACAGCAGCAGGAGACACCGTCTATGGTGCTGTGCTAGTGGGACCAGCAGGGAGCTTCCACAGCAGCTGACAGGGAGGCAAAAGGTCAACCCTATCTCTGTGCCGCGGGTGTCTAGGAGAGCGCCTCTACACGACAAATTTACAGACTAGACAGAGAAAGCACATTGACACAGATCAACCTGATTTGTTTGACTTTTCCAAGGAAATTGTAAGCTACTAGATCTCTGCTCGAGGAAGAAAAACTGTGAATTAGGAATGCATAAATAAATGGTTTAAATCTGCCGTAGGAGTAAATACCAATGATGGATTTGGACAGCAGGTTAAAGTATGTATTGTCTACTTGACAGCTTCCTAAAAGAGACGATAGGCAACATTTGTTTCAGGGAGGATAGCGAAGTTCGGAGGCCAAGAGATTAACTAGAGAGACTGTAACATGAGGTATCTGCAGCTGTGAGGCTTATGCAGAGTGTGTGCAAACATAACAGCTACTAAGGGTCAGGGAGTGAAGGGAGATAGACATTTTTGGCAAGACAGAATTGGTATTACTTACTGTGATCTCTGATTTAAATTATTAAATTGGGTTGAACACACAATTTACAGTTCACAGTATACAAACAGCCTTGTCGCCGTGTGGGCAGAGTAAACAGACACAGATCCCCGAGGTGGCCTGCAGAAACCATGACCATCTTCTCCTTGACTCTGTGTCATCAAAGCAGCTCAGCCCGCCTAACCTCCAGATGGCCTGGGCATCAGGACTGGAAAATTAGTGTTCAAATTTGAAGCTAATACATAGCTCTTAATGACACGTGGAAAAGCACAAACTGTGAAGTGGGTAGGTATGCCTGTGTAAATCCAACTTTAAAAAGTTAATGTTAGGATGAGGTATAAGCAATGGAGTTAATGGAGTATGGGGATTATTTTTAGTGACTGACACGAGAGAGGATTTCAAACAAACAATACTACAGCAGTAATACATCAAGATTACAAAGACAAGAGCTTCTACATGCTTGGGGAGCAAACCTGATAAATCACAAGGTCAAACTTCACAGCTGGAGAATACATGGGGGTTAAGGCATTGGCTGATGTCACTGTTTACCCATTTGGGGTCCGAAGACTTGGTGATCCTTTCAAATATTTAACACAGTTTATAAGCTCAGAGATAGCTTTAATCGTGTACACAAAAGATAGCGAAACATTTTAACTGCTTTTTGTTGTCAATGATTTACAAATGACCTCACAAGAAACACAACACTACCCAACTTAGCAGATTTTACAAGGCCGAGACAGTTTCTGACTCATTTACTTAAAACTAGCCTAAACTTTACACAGCTAAAGCCACTACAAAGACGTAAAACTTAAATTTCTCAACATAAGCTTTGGAGCGTTATGTCTCAAGGTTTTTAGCACAGCAAATGCCTTTAAAGCCTTTTTAATTTAGCCAAGATAGTTTGAAAATCAAAAAAATGTCTAAATCAAACCTTGATATAAATGTTTAGTAAAAATCTGCACCTGGTGAAAACTAGAGAGCAATTGAGCACAAAATGCGTGATATATTTAGACATGCTTGGGTCTTGTCAATTGTTAGCTATTTGCACTGAGTGCTTATTGACTGGATATTTATTGTGTGAGAGCGGGAAAACTTTGAGCCCAGCCATTAGATAATGAATTCCCCTCTGCTCCTAGATTCTCGCCGTTATTCAGAAAATGAAGTAGTCTAGCTAAAGCCTCCAGCTTAATTGAACTTTAGGAATACACATATTCTTCAGTCACCATACTATAATGCTTTCATTTTCAAGTGTTGGAGTCCAACAATCTCTGCGTGTTTTGGCACCCAGCACAGAGAGCATACACTCCAACCCTGCTCCCACGTTCCGACTTACACCTTCAATCCTCTTGTAACCTGCAGCTAAGACGGAGGTGTCCAAACCACAATGACTAAGCCACAATGACAGAGCAGATTAAATAGGCCCTTGGCCCGTGTTCACACCGAGAACTGGGGCCTCCTCTCCTCTCTTATTCCTATCAGTGATCCTTTTCTTCCCCTTTGAAACACGTGACAAAGGTTGGCCAATCTTCTCCTGCTCAGGCACCTCTCAGTAGAGCCCTTCAGAGCCATGGGAGGGCTGCCAGGAAATGTCCTCCTCGTTCGGGAGCTCTTCATCCTATCTGGCTCACCAATGCCCAGCGACGTCTTGAGTAGATAGGAGAGAATTCAGAAGCTGTTCCATCTTTGGGATTGCAGCGGTGATCAGAAACCATCTGGACCTAGGTCATTTTTATGTCAGAACTGATTAAAAGAATGAAATTGCATTTCACAAGACCACATTCTAAATTATACCTTTTATTATTTGTAAAATAATTTCTTTGAATCTCAAGAATCATTATATATGAAATACCAGATGATTACATTTTTTTTCTTTCCTTGTTCGGTCCAAAGAAGAGGCGAGAGCGAGGAGACAGACACGGCAGTATGTAGTTCACAGTGAAGAGGATATTAAGTTTTATTAAGGGCCTACAGTATAAACATCTCTAATCCCACGGCTGGCCTGTACTCGGGGCTTACATCAGCTCTGAAAATAGCTGCAGCAGTTCCTTGGACTTCGACACTGATAAAGCACAGGAGACACCTGATTGACTGGCCCGTGTTCCCTGTGTATCACTGTGGACCAGTGCAGTCTCAGGCACCTCTCTGAGCACCACGCCAAGTCATCTCCAGATTAATAGTTCATAACGTTTCTGTGGCGGATCACCAGGATTAGCTCAGCTCTCTTCTCTACTCCTCCACAATCACCTCTGGTGTAATGCTCCACTGAGATGAACCAACCAAGGTCTCTTTCAATGTGTTCACCCCCAATCGGTTCACATGGCACGTCGCTGGTAGCCGCAGGTGTGCCTGAGCAACGGCCGAATGAGGAGTGAGGGTGAGATAATTCAGAGAAGGGAGGATCTTGTTGCTCTGGCTACCTCACTGAACTGAAACCTGGTGATAAACGAGCAACATAATGTCTACAAGGCTCCTCTGGTGACATCATTAGGGCAAAGCTTTGTCAAACTGTTGCTTGAACAAAAAGACAAATGGCTCAACTTGTAGCCATACGCAAGCATGTCGTTGTAGAAGTAGTCATACTGTTTCTATGTGTTGATGAAATAGCATACTACCGTATGACATAAATGTATCATGTCTTTCAGGTGTACACATAAAGGAAGGAAACGTGTTTCACTGCTGAGATGGACATCAAAGCAGGGGTAAAGAAAAGGAATCAGCATGGGATGAAAGGGGAGGCTGAGGACGAAATTCCTCAGCCCTCAGTTTTGGCCTAGTGCCAGTGGGGTACTCAGTGGGAATACAGGGAGGGGCTTTTACTAGTATATCGTGGCCTGTGCAGTCCCTTAACCCAACCCCAACCTTCCAACCTAACCTCAAGCACAACTATATCAAGAGCTCCCAATCCTAAAAATGAGAAACAGTCCTGTGCTATGAATTACTTTCCGGAACAGCAGGTGAATCACTGAAGCATGGGTACTCCTGAGAAAAAAACAAACATCTTTGCTGTTTGTAATTGATTGGAACATGAAAAAAAAAAGCTTCGCATGAAAGGAGCAACTTCTTTTAAAACGGCTTTTAGAACAGCGGAACCCTCCAGAAGGAGGGGCATTGCAGGATATTAGAACTATTTCATCATCTGCCCTTTTCCTTTTAAGGGATCAAAACAGAGGGCAAACCCTAGCTGTGTAGGGCCGGCTCAAACCCCAGCGCTAACATAGCAGAGACCCATGTGTTAAGATACGACAATAAACAAAAGCTATATGGAACTTTTTCACTGAGTCTCCTTTGAGTAAAACCAAAGCATGCCACCTTGGGACGCTTTTCTGTGATTAGTCAGTCAGCTGTCTGTCGAGTTTACACACCTGTCCACATTTCTAGGTTTATTTTAGGCTCTCGTCAGCGGTAGAAAAAAGCTTCAAAAAACCATGTTAGAAAGACAAAGTCTGCGAGTCCCATCCATCGTCTCCTCAAAGACCATGACGGAATTCAACTGGATTTGTAGCTTACACGTTTGATCGAGACATTTCGGCTTTGCCTAAAGACCATGTGAAGCTCAGAGATGAATACCATTTTTTCCCATAATGTTGTCTTGTCAAATAACAGTGATGGAATACCTATCTAGTGGGGCAATGCAACTACGGCCCATTGGTATGAAGCTGCGGAAAATGACGATTAAGCAGAGAATCAGACAGAGTTCCTTCTCGGCCGCCTGCCCTTCTCCCCCTGTGCTGTGTACAGACTACAGAGTTAAAAATACCTCCCTGAATGAAAATGTAAGACAGCTCTCTTCTCTGAAGGGTGAGGAGGAGGAACACCAAGGGGCCTTACAATAGGAACCAGATGGCTAGCCTCTGTCTCTCTCTATTTCGTTTTCTCTGTCCCGCTGTTTGTGTTTAAAAACGTAGGTGTAGGTGTGTGTGTGTGTGTGTGTGTGTGTGTGTGTGTGTGTGATCATGCAATCATTCGTGCACCCATTCTGTGCAGGTAAAACCAATATACAGAAGGTGTATTGTTTTATATGATGTGAATAAGAATATCAGGACTTGATCAGTTGATCAAAAATGAATGCAAACCAATAGATACAGTTGGTGGGACAAAAGAAAGGACAAGATAAAGTCACAGAAGAAAAGAAAAAGGATTTCGTCCAGCAATACCATGGATCCATCCACTGATGTGATCAACACCTTTCATCAGGCTATAAGCAGGGCTTTGGAGAGTAGGCAGGCTCTTCTAACCTGTGCTTCCTCCTCTTCCACCTCCTTCTTTTCCTGGACTGTTTGTTGCCTCGGGTTTCTCCTCCTTGGCACGCCGTTGTTTGGCTTGGACTCCCGGTGTGACTCTAACTCCATGATCCCATTTTGGGGCTCTTTGAGTGGAGCCGAGGAGATGAGAGACGGGGCTATTCGATCCCCCTCTGTGTCCCGCGGGCTCGCTATTACATGCATGTTTTTAATTATCCCTCTGTTGGGCTGCCTTTGCCTGGACACTGGAACAGGCCTTGATATTCGATTTGATTGCTGGAATGTGAGTATAAAGTGGTGCAATGACCCATTGGTCTGCTCAGTATGTGGTACTGTAACAATGGCACAGCCAAAGCCCAATTGCAGTTTCAATAAAGACACAAATTCAGGACAGGACAGGAGTAACTGAACTATAAATAAATCATGATAACATTCTTCATTATCACTAATGGAAAGTTAAGTTGGACTATTTGGCACAGGGCTTGTGCTTTACTGGCCCTGTTAGGCTTAGCCGTCTGGGCCAGTAACAACATGACAACAAACAGCACTCATCAGGTTAACAGGTACACTGCCTACAGTAATTGTTTTGCATGTGGCTTTTAGTAACAGGGCTGGCATTATATATATGGATAAGACTGACCTCGCTGGACAGCCAAAACCTGAATGATCTTACTGTCTTAGCTGATTGCGTTGACATGCAAGTCCCCCCCTCCACACACACACACACACACACGCACACGCACACGCACACACACACACACACACACCTAGATACAAGCACACACACCTTTACTCAAAAACGCACAGGTTAAGAAGTTCAGCAAGGCTAAACCCAACTCACACACCACAACTTAAAGCCACTCCTAATGCCTCTTATTTCCAATCAGTAGCTGTGAGAAGTGCCAGACGACAGACTTTTTCTTTTCTTATCCTAACTTTTAAACATTGGTTACATTCTTCGGATTTGGCGAATCAACTCAAAGGTTCCTTTGGATCTTTAATCAGCTGGCCAAAAGGATATTTTGATAAGGATAAAGTAATAGAGAACTAAATAGAATTCTATTCTATTTCCAATGTTCCAATACTGCCCTTAAAGAGACCAGATAGAATCCTCTGAGAGATTGTCACCTTTGATTAGAACTGTCATTCCTCAACTGGGATTAATGTGCTAACAGACAGACCGCCTCTTAAACCTGCTACACTCTTTAGCTAGGTCTGCGTTACAGGAATAAGCACAACCAAATATATATACAGTATATCTCCCTCCCTCAGTGGAAAAAAGAACAAAGCCAACATAGAAGCATTGACCAAAGACTGAAACAAAAAGAAAGTAACCAGTGGTAACACACTGAGGGAACAAAGTGGCGTTTGGAGAATAAGGTTTGAAAGTCAAACAAACAGAGACAGATAAAGATTTTAGGTTATTCCCTCACCAACAGATAAATGTAAAAAAAATATATAGTGAGATTTAATTACGATTTCATTAGATTATGCTTGATTTGAATGAGAGAAAGTTGTAGTAAGATTGGTGGAGAACACATATCTGTTGGGATATGTTGTAAAATCCATTAGGCTCCATTTGTTTGCTGAAGGTTAACTGTAATAAACAGGTCAGGGACCGTAATTGGACCACACTCAGAGACCTCAGAGATAAATTGCCATTTGGCTGTCGTCGGGACGTTTTTAGAACCCAAAACGCCCAGACCGCTCGACTGCTGATTACAACGAATCACTGTGTCAAAATTGGATCAGTAAAGGGGAGTTTAATAAACCATTAGCTCATTGGGTGAGCACTTTCCTTCCTCCCCAGGCTTTGTTGCATAGGTTTCCCCGGTCCTATGTAGACCATATGTTTGTGTGTGCTAATGACTATGATTAGGGAAGCCTGGATTAGGTCTCGTCAAAAACCCTGTGGTTTACGGCTCCGACACACACACAAACACATGCATATGCATTGCGACAACAACACACATGTGGGTGCATTCACACACAGTGCAGTACACGTGCACACACCCGTACACACACAGGGCCTCTGGAGAGTTTCGGAAATGTAACCCTATAATGAAGATTGGTGTTTTTCTGTGGCGGTACAAAAACCATAAGCAAAGTTGTGTACATTACCACCCTACTACATCCACCCTTGGGGTTTTTCAGTAAATGTGCTAAATGGCAGAGATTACATATAGGGCTTTAACCAAGTCATCACTCTTGTTTACGAGGGGACAGTGGGATAAACAAAATGTATATAAACAACTCGGCTGTGTTTAACACTTGGCCTGATTTAGTGCCCGGTCACATGGCCCATTTAGACCTCGACGAAGACCCACTTTAAATGGCGGGGAGGGAGTCAACAGCTTTTCCCATCACAATCAAGAAGTGCTGACTTTAGATTGAGATTATAGAGGCCAATGTTTGTACGCTAGTGTGTGCACTGCTGTGCATTATCTAAAGGATATGTGGAGCTCCAGCAAAGCAGACATGGTTAAAGTCATTTTAGGGACGAGCAGAGCTTCTGGGCATGGTGAGCTTAGGTTGGTCTCGTGGCACGGTAACAGGGAAACAGTGGATGCCATGTCACATTGTATAGCAGCTTTTATTAAGAGGACAATTAACTAGTCGGTCAGCATTAACAAACTATGACCAAAAAGGGACTCTAGTCAAAAGAATCCTGTTCTGATTATATCTGGTGAAAGAGTAGGGAAGGGTGAGAGAAAAGTTTAAATATCCAGAATCAGCATGACAGTGACAGCCTACTGAACACCATGGCACTGTTTGTCTTTTGAAACCTAGAGGTAAGGAGACCAGCTCCGCCTTGAGCTCCTCTGTTGAGAAAGCCGGTGAGCGAGTAATTCTACTACCCAGGGGGATACGGTGTAAGCCCTCCAGTCAGGTGCCATTAGGCTCAAGTGTCTGGGAGGGGTACAGTAACCATGGCCACCTAACCTACAGATCTAGGAAGCAGACAGACAGACTGTTGCTGAGAGGGACCCTGGAAGGGGCAACAGGTGGCTGTCAACTTAGTCGGAGAGGTGGGCCATCATCCACTTAGAGCAGGGCGGACAGGACAAGCTGTCTAGTAACTCCCCCAATCCCCAACATCCCGCAGGGCTCCGCCAAGCTCCGCCCTCCGCCCTCCGCACGAAACAAGGGGAGCAGTGAGGACAGAAAGGCTATGCCAAAGATGGGGACAATGTCAGTGCACTAGCCCCATTCTAAAAAAGGTATGTTACAAGTTATATAGTAAGGTTTTGCTCAGCAAAATCAGGTAACACCCTAAGAATGCAGCTATAGGCAAGGGAGAAGCAAAAGAAAATATTTGTATGCTATTAAAATACATTTCCCCTGCGGATGCAAATTGTTATGCAAATTGCTAAGCAAACAATGTTGCCTAGGCTTGTTTCCTACTATTAGTGGCTTGATGACCAGCTTCCATAACAATGGAATTTAAGAACAACATATAAAACAAGGTTCCAAAAGTAAAGTGAAAAAGCTTAGAGCCAGCTTCGAGAACATATTTTAAACAATATGATAATTTTGCAATGATGAAGGGCTATTGCAATGACGAACTATTTTAGCATAAGGTACTGTATGCAATTACATTTTGACAGTTTCATCTGCTTTTAAATCTTTTTGGCACTATGTGACATTAATCCTCCCTCTAATCAACATGTGCAAACAAGGCCTCAGCACGTTTACCAGACAGGAGCTGTCTTACTCATGTATCATCTCCTGCCAATAGCTCAAAGTATTTTCACGGCAGAAACTCCCTATTAAAATCCAGCGGAGTTTCCAATTCTTTCCATGACACACCTCATGCTACCAGAAAGCACAATGAATTACCAGAGATTACTGCCATTGATACTTCCCAAATTATTCCATTCACACGGCAAACGCATGTGTTCTTGCTTTACAATTAAAACACTAAAGAAAAAGGCCAAATTAAAATATTTCAGCTGAGAGCTTAATGGCTTTTCCAGGTCCTGGGTTATTTCCCTTGCAGTCTGAAGAGGAGACCTGCTCACACCACATGTGTTACTCCCCACACTGCCACTGTCAACGTGCACCGGCCTGCAGTGCCCACTGCCAACAGGCAACCACACAAAGCATGACTGGCACGCAAGTATGCACAGGCTGCGGACCTGTGTAATGTAGGTGTGTATTACAAATGAAATGCTGAGTTAGTGAAAACGCGAAACCATTGTCGGTCCAGGATTAGATTTACAACTGTTTGTGGGGGAATGCTTGGTGACAGGTTTAGGTGACTGTAAGGAGTGTTTGCTAGTCTCTGCATTTAGGCAGCTCATTATAAAGGCCATTCTGTCTGCGGCCACTGTCAACCATAATTATTTCACCTTTAGCATAGATTGTGGGGAGCGATGACTTAACATGTGCCAATCTGAACTATATAACATGGAGTTCAGATTTGATTGTTTTATTTGTATTTCACGTGATTCAACTCTTAAATATAATGAAATGGGCAAGGTTAGCACTTACCAATGCAGGCATGAACTCTGACAGATAAAAGTGTTCGAAGGATAATGCTGTGCTTCTTGCCTCTTCTGTTGATGGAAAAAGACAGAGAGGGAAAAAGGTAGTTAGAAATAAAATATTATAAAGTATCAAATATTATATTACAGATAAAAGATGAAATAGAAAACATTGCTACAGTGTATTGTGTGAATAGTAGACAGATTTTTATAGAAACATGGTATCGTGAGAACATAACCAAAGGGTATTAGAAAGCATTGATAGATTGGCACTTTACGTATTGTAGGCACACTTCTCAAGGCTAACTCACAAGTATAACTGCAACAATTTAAAATAAGCAATAAAGTCGCAAAAACTTGTGTGATAAGGTTAACACTTTCAGCCAAAAAACCCCACAAAATCACACTAGCTCATATACCTTATCACTACCATTAATCACATCCAGTGAAAAGCTTTTCTGGAAAACAACAATGGGTTGAACAGAAAGGTCAATTGAGGTGAGCAAGAGGGTGGGAAACAATAATCCAAGGTCAGCCGCGTCTCTGTGTCCATGGAGACACGGCAACACCCCATCAACATCCCTGTCAACATCATACAATGTATTGTTGACAATCTAAGACAACGTCTTCCACTGAATGATGGCTGAAAGACGTTGGATCATGGAGTAAGACATAGAGCAACCCCCATCTCCTCACATTCCAGCCAGCCAGAGGAGAGCTTCAGCAGACACAACACTAGAAACCAGAGCAGAACAGATAAGGCCCCGAGCAGCACTGTCACCATGTCAACATCCCCCCCCCCCCCACACACACACACACCACCCACCCACTGCTACTTCACAGCAGGTAGAGAGAGGGTTGCGCAACACCCCCCTTTAGTTAATCTCTCTGACAAATGGGTTTCTTGTGTGGCCTGCACGATTGATGGGTGATGCTCCCATGTGGCTAAGAGCCATCCTTGGATTGTCACGATTAGGGACCAGCAAGCATGAGCCTTTCTGAGCAGGACAGCCAGCGGGTCAGGGTGCACGCTCAGCCAAGCGGCCCCGCGGTAAATAGTTGGCCCTAGGTAACACTAGTCCCAAAGACCTAGCAAGCCAACCTCCTCCTCTTCCTGGCGATGTCTGACACTGGAGTGACACGCACTCACAAGCAGTTCCTGAGGCACGGGTGCCTGGATAAGCTCACTGTTTATCAAAAGCAATATCCAGCAACAGGCAGAGGCGGCACAGGAGCACACTCTGTCAACGCTGGCCTGCACCGTGGAAACAAGACGCTCAACAGAAACCTAATCCTCCATGATGCTGCTGAGACGGACAAGTAACCAGAGCCATTTTGTAATGAACTTCGGCTTTCTCTGTTCTCCTGCAACACTAGCCTTATGCTCGCTAGCTGCGACCTGAGCCTAAACAGGCCAACAGGCTCACTATCATATCAAACAGAGTTGCAGAGAACATAAAAAGGTTTAGTGTGGAATGCCATATCTATTCTGGACAATGACGCACACAAAATATAGTATAGTGCACAGTATCATTCATTGGCTCTGTATATTTTATACCAGATGACTCTGGCTTTTTCCAGAGGAAATTGTCCACCAAATTACGTTTTTCTCTTCCATGTGATATCTGATTCCTGCTTTTGGTGTATGGACACCATCCTTCAGTAAGACGTCTGTATAGCAGGTCTATGTCTACACATACAAGCATTTTCTGTGAGGCATGAAGACAGTGCAATCATCAATGCAATCGAAGCCCTTGCGAGGCTGACATTAAGCCGTTTGAAACTCCACTTTTATCAGGACGTAATCTGCAGCTCTTCAAATGTGTGACAGCAAAATTATATGGGGCAAACGTTTTCTGGCAGTTTGGTTATTAAATGCAAGAGAGGTGGACGATATAGCTGTTTATCATTGGTCTCCCATTAGGCTCCCATCAGGGTCACTTGCTTTTTGGTTATGCCATCATAACTTATATAACATTGATAACAAGGAAATTACCAGGGCATTCAAAGACAAGCATAACCGTCAATCTTCCACATCTACCATGCATTACATTGCCTAAAAGCATAGTCATAAAGCTATTTACTAATACTAAAGGCAGGAGAAGCTGATGCAGCTACAGCCCCCATGGCAGTCTGCCAGCCCCATGTGCTCTGGCTCTATTTGAAGGAACATTACTGGGCCTGCTTACAACACATCACCCAACGTGTACCCACAAGGAGTACTTTGGGGAGGGCCAAAGGACAGCATTTACCTCAGCGGCACGCAAACTTGGAGAACAGTCAAACAAGCAATTCCCCCTCGAAGGCCAATTAATGGCAGACGTAAAGGCCCCATGGAGGCCCACTGACTCAGCAGTTCTGGGCTAACACTGCTGCTTGGGGGGCTCTGAGCTCCCGTAGCCCTCACTGCGTGCCCCAAAAGGTCATATCCTGCACCCAAAGACTGCCAAAAGAAAGGAAAACCTAGCTAGGGATTAGGCAGAGTTTATACACTAGGTGCATGTCCCGTTGTTCTCTGGGAGCCAGTGCATTGCGTGCACTCTCTCTCTCTCTCTCTATCTCTCTCTCTCTCTCTCTCTCTCTCTCTCTCTCTCTCTCTCTCTCTCTCTCTCTCTCTCTCTCTCTCTCTCTCACACACACACACACACACACACACACGCACACACACATTGGACTTTTGTTTTCTTAAAAGGCAGTTTTCTTTAACATGTGAATATCCAGCAAATCCGCAAAGTGTTGATGAAACTTTTTGGTTGGAAATACTGAAATTGAATCTCC
>JAVQIZ010195157.1:0-15861 GCA_036023535.2 Galaxias brevipinnis | reverse complement strand
TTTTGGATTTTCTTTTTTTGCTTTTGGATTTTCTTTTTTTGCATTTGGTTATCTTCTTTTTTGTTTGTGGATTTTGTTTTCACTTTTGTAGACTTTTGGCACAAATCTCATTCCATATGACTGTCGTTCACTGCAAAATCTTGAGACAGATTGGAAACTTTTTCATTCTCGATGAAAATGACAGGTCCTCAGCCAATCAGATTTAAACAAAAACAAGGATCAGTCCAAATTGGAGGGGGGTCGCTCGTATCCCCCTTTAATATTGAAAGTATTAGATTGGCCCTGTCTGAGGCAGCGTTCCACTGTGTGCTGTTAGGGGCCGTGTCCACTGAACGCGTTATTTCAAATTCCTGTGCCTCTTCCCCACTCATTACTAACGTGAAGAGATGCGTGGCACGCTGCTTTTTCAAAGTGGCGTGCCTCGCGTCTTTTTGAGTTTCATTTTTCCATTTTGGGCGAAAATAGTTAAACTTTTGCCAAAGTGCGGAGCTCGTCACTGTCACTTTGTGACAGCCGGCCAATCAACATTGATTAAAGGCGGGACTTAATATAAAAATGCATAAAGAAACGGCGCCATTGAAGAAAAATGAATTCAGTTATCTCAGATTTCCAAAAGGTGTGCGATCGTACATTAAAAGGGTGATTTTAAATTGAATGAGTTATTTTATATATTTGTAACATGTTCAAATATCTGATAAGTCATTCAAAGAATTTTGCTCTTTATTAGGCCTAAAGTTGTGACCCTGGTCTAGTGACACAGTGTAGTAGTAGGTCTACTACATTGTTGGTGTACTGCCTTTAGATCGGCCAGAGAATTAGTAGGCTACAGTTGTCAAACTAACTATGACTAGGATTTGGTTTTTATAATTGTTCATTATAATAACTAACCACCCCATTAGCGTTATGAAAAAGACTAAAATCTTTAGTAGTTAGCATGCTGTGAGACAAACCACCATAGATACTATGACAGTTGCATAGCAACAAAAAAGGCGTCTGTGACGGTGATAAGCGTTGGTAAAACATGTTGAAAACGCGTTGAAAGCGCAAGCTTTAATGAAAAGGCACAGCGCCTCTTGTTTTAGCGTGTTCAGTGGACACGGCCCCTTACGGCTGCGATGGCCAGCGGCCAGGCTAGTTCATGTCATGGCCCAGGAAGGACCATACAGTAAATAACTATTGACATCAGAAATTGCCAAATAAAAAAACTATGACCACCGGCCGATTTAGCCTGGAATGGATCGGCTGTTTGGGAATCTTCCAGAACTTCCCGATGGCCAGTCCGCCCCTGTATCTATGTCAATGCTTCATCTCCTCTCTCTAAATGGCGTTTCTGGGGCTGTAGAAAAACAGCACCAGCCAATAGCTGACAGAAGAAATGCACATCGCAACAGTGGCAACATAAATTTAGCCAGTCAGCGTCCTAGAATCTGCTGCTTGAAATGTTGTACATTTACTGCCCCGAGCAGAGTCCGCTTGTGGTAGAGAAAGTTGGTTTGTGATCTTCCGTCGGATCCAGAGAAGAAGACGATGATGAACGCAGAGATGCAATACCCAGGATGCCTGCTAACTCGTACGGTATGGTCTAAACAAAGTTGTGACCACAGAGATAGAACACAAGAGGCGACATCGCCGAATTGTGGGCAAAAATAATGGGATCATCTTCCATGCATTAGTGTTGAGTAGATAACAAGATATATTTAGCAATCGAAACTAAAACTTTAAGTATATTGCTGGTTTTATGTCACAGTGCTAGCTAGTTAGCTAGCAAACGCTAGTTGATTAGCCCAACTGACAGGCGTTCTATTTACGTTACAATCCGACATCAATAGAGATGCACCAATACCATTTTTGGGTGACCTATACTAGTACCGATACTTAAGCTTGAGTACTCGCTGATCCGAGTCCTGATACGAGTACTTTCATGATATTGACAAATCATATGCAGCCTGAATAAAACTACTTTCTAATTCAGCAATCGTATAGGGCTAAATTAATAATACATCAGTAATGAATAGCAAATTGTCTGTAGACTATATAATATCTACAATATATGCCGTCCATCCATCCATTTTCCGCCGCTTATCCGGGGCCGGGTCGCAGTGGCAGCAGGCTAAGATGGGTAGTCCAGACATCCCTATCCCCAGCAATGCTTTCCAGTTCCTCCTGGAGGATCCCGAGGCGTTCCCAGGCCAGATGAGATATATAATCTCTCCAGCGTGTTCTGGTCTCCTACCAGTAGGGCGTGCCCGGAACATCTCCAACGGGAGGCGCCCAGGAGGCATCCTAATCAGATGCCCGAACCACCTCATCTGGCTACTTTCGACGCAAAGGAGCAGCGGCTCTACTCCAAGCTCCCTAAGGATGACCATGCTGTTTACCCTATCCCTAAGACTGAGCCCAGCCACCCTGCGGAGGAAACACATTTCAGTCGGTTGTACTCGGGAACTCATTCTTTCGGTCACTACTCAAAGTTCATGACCATAGGTTGGGGTTGGAAAGTAGACCGACTGGTAAATCGCGAGCTTCCCCTTTCGGCTCAGCTCCTTCTTCACCACAACAGTCCGATACAACGCATGCATTACTGCTGATGCAGCACCAATCCGCCTGTCAATCTCACACTCCAGTTTTCCCTCACTCCCGAGATACTTGAACTCCCTCGCTTAGGGCAGCAACTCACTCCCAACCTGGAGAGAGCACTCCACCGTTTTCCAGCAGAGAACCATGGCCTCAGACTTGGAGGTGCTGACTGTCATCCCGACCACTTCACACTCAGCTGCAAACCACTCCAGTGCATGCTGAAGGTCACAATCTGAAGAAGCCAATAGAACCACATCATCTGCAAAGACCAGAGAAGCAATTCTGAGGTCCGAAACTGGACACACTCCTCCCCCCGGCTACGCCTTGAGATTATATCCATGAAAATCACAAACAGAACCAGTGACAAGGCCTGGCGGAGTCCAACACCCACTGAAAACGTATTTGACTTTGTGCCGAGTATACAGACGAGTAATGATCGGGTTGCAGAGGACCCAAGAGCAGGCTAACTGAACTGGTCAATAACGAAACTGACTTAAACTAACTTAAACTAGAATTCTTACTAATCTTATATGAAATAACTCACAATGAGATTAACTTAAAATCAAAATCGGTTTACTTTCGTAAAGGTAGCAGAGACTCACCCATGGATTCATTCAATGACTGAACAAAGTCAAGAGGCATTTCCACACAATATAAAGGCATCAATACAGGTGAATCCAATAAACACAAATCATCAATAAGCCTACGGCAACACAGGTAAGGCAGAAGTGCGAACTCTAAAATGTCTTTGGCGAGTCTCCATATCATCACAGTACCCCTCCCTAATGCACGGCTCCAGCCGCGCTAACACCTGGGACTGCGTCCCGCTGATGAAAATCCCTGAGAAGGTCCTTACCCAAAACGAAACGTCTAGGCACCCCAGGGCCGCTCCTCTGGGCCATACCCCTCCCAGTCAACAAGGTATTGCAAGCCCCCTCTGACGCACCTGCAGTCCAGCAGCTGGCGCACGGTGTAGGCAGGGTGACCCCCTATCAGTCTAGGGGCAGTTGCTTGCCGAGGAGCGGGTGTCCGAGATCCCATGAGAACTGGCTTGAGCCTAGAGACATGAAAAACTGGGTGTGCTTTGAGAGAGGGTGGAAGCTGGAGACGGTAGGCCATCTGGTTAATGTGTTTCAGGATCTTAAATTGGCCAATATAACGACGTGCCAGTTTATGCATCTCACCTCGCACTGGGAGATCCTTGGTGGACAGCCAGACTCTCTGTCCGACCCGTAGACCAGGTGCCAGCCGGCAACGTCAATCAGCTTGGGATTGCACTCTCCTTTGGGCCCTTAACAGGCAGTCACGAGCCTCCCTCCAGGTGCTCTTGCATCGCCAAACCAGGGCCTTGGCTGAGGGGTTGTCAACCTCCACCTCCTGCTCAGGAAAAAAGGCAGGACGGTAGCCAGTGCAGCATTCAAAGTGTCACATACCTAGCGAAGTGTGTAACAAACTGTTATGCGCATACTCTGCCCAAAGTAGGCGGTCACTCCAGGAACGGGGGTGGTCAATGGTGAGACTCCCAAGGACTGTTTCAAGGTCTTGGTTAACCTGCTCGGTCTGTCCATTACTCTGAGGGTGATATCCCGAGGAGAGATTAACCGTGGCCCCTAACAATCGGCAGAAAGCCCCCCAGAATCTGGACGTAAACTGTGGACCCCTGTCGCTCACGATGTCTGTGGGTAAGCCATGGACTCTAAAAACATGCTGGAGAACCATGCGAGCGGTCTTGGGAGCACATGGCAGTTTGGGGAGAGGGACAAAATGGGCAGCTTTAGAGAAGTCTACGACCACCATGATGGCAGTGTGACCGTTAGACTCACGAAGTCTAGTGGTAAAATCCATAGACAAATGGGTCCAGGGGCGCGTAGGAACAGGCAGAGGTTGGAGAAGACCAGCTGGGTGAGTGCGAGGAGTCTTGGTCTGGGCACATGTGTGACAGGCTGCAACGAAATTGCGTACCTCCTTCTCCATGCGAGGCCACCAGAATCTCCGTTGAATAAACTCCAAAGTGCGTGTCTGTCCTGGATGACCAGTTAAAAGTGAGGAATGCCCCCAGGCAAGGACTTTAGTGCGCACTGAAGGAGGGACAAACAGGCAACCAGGCGGAACTCCCTCCGGGGGTGGGGTTCGCTGACCAGCCCTGGTGACAGCCAGCTCGACGTCCCACAAAACAGGAGCTATGATCCGGGTCTTGGAGAGAATAGACTCATTGGTAGATTCTCGCTCAGTCGAGGTGTAAATGAGAGAGAGCGCGTCCGGCTTGATTTTCTTAGTACCGGGCCGATAGGTAATGATTGAAGCGATCGAAGAACAGGGACCACCAAGCCTCTCTTCAATTAAGTCGTCTAGCTCCTTTAACAAACTCCAGATTGCGATGGTCGGCCCAAACGGTAATAGGACAATTAGCCGCCTCTAACCAATGAGGGCGCTGCTTTTCCAAGTCAAGGTGGTCAATGGTGTGGCAATGGAGCCAAAGTTCCTAATAAACTGTCTGTAAAAGTTGGCAAATCCTAGAAACCTTTGGATCTGCTTAACAGAAGTAAGAACGGGCCAATCTCGTACTGCGTTGACCTTGCCGGGATTCATCTCCAAAGAGCCCTGGGAGACCACGTAGTCCAGGAACTGCACTTTGGTGACGTGGAAAGCGTAGTCCAAAAGGCATGACTAGATATTCGTAGTGGCCGCTAGGCTTGTTAAAAGCTGTCTTCCACTCATCTCCTTTGAGGATACGCACAAAATTGTATGTGTTACGGAGGTCTAGTTTTGTAAAACAAAGGGCACCCAGTAATTTCTCGAAGGCCTCTGACATGAGGGGGGAGAGGGTACCGATTCTTGACAGTGATGTTGTTTAGTCCTCGGTGATCTATACACGGCCGCAGATCTGTAGTCTCTATCTTGGACGTGAAAAAAAATTCTACTCCGGCGGGAGACGTCGACGGACGAATGAACCCGTCCGCGAGAGCTCTCTAGATATATGCCTCCATGGCCTTTTGCTCAGGCATAAAAACAGAAAAAAGTTTTCCCCGGGGAGGGGTAGTCCCAGGAAGCAGGTCAATCACGCAGTCCAAATCTCTATGGGAAAGCAGCACGAAGGAGCATTGTTAGCAAAGAAACTGCAGCCAAATCATATTATTCCACGTGGACTTTAGTTAGGTCTGGAAGGTCTATCGGCTCCGAAGCGTGGGCGTGGCCAGGTGTCAGCAGACAGGCAGAATGGCAGTGCGCTCCCCAGTCCTCCAATGTCCCGAGTGCTCAGTTGAATCGTGGGTTATATTGTTGTAACCAAGGGTGACCAAGAATGACAGGCAGATGCGGGGACTTAGTTACACAAAACTGAATGATCTCCTGGTGTTGGCCGAAACGAATGTTAAGGGGAGCAGTGATGAGATGTAGTATACCTGATCCAGGGGGTGTCCATCCAGAGAGGTTACCGGTAGTGGAGCTTCAAGCCGGTGCAGAGGTATGCCTTGAGCACTGCCCCAATCCTCATCGATAAGATTGCCAGCAGAGTCCACGAAAGCAGTGATGGTGACCTTAAACCTTTCCCAGGAAACTGTACCAATGAAAGTGAGTTGAGACAGAGGATGTGGGGACATCACAACTTGGCTCGTCTGGAGAACCCCTACTCCCGACTAGCCCGGTTGTTTCCCGCTTGGCGTGAACAGTTCGTTCTGTGGTGGCCCTGGTCACCACAGTACAGACAGCGTCGTTCCCAGATCCGTCTCTTTCTCTACGTGGCCGCGATTCTGGTGCGTCCTAACTCCATGGGTTCAGCCGTGAGGAAGGTAGGGCTCTGGGCAGTGGTCGATGGTGACGGAGTGTGAAAAAGAACCTCCTGGTTGCCCACTCCTCTTCGTAGTAGCCGTATCTCTCAGAGGCGGTTATCGATTCGGATGACGAAACTGATTAGGTCCTCCAACTCCTCTCGAGCGGCCAATTAATCCTTAACGGATTCGGACAGTCCGTTCATGAGGGCTGGAATGAGGGCCTCCGAATTCCACTTGCCCTCGACCGCCAAGGAGCGAAACTCCACAGAATACTCCACCACGCTGTGTCCTCCTTGGCGCAGGTGTAACAAGGCGATTGGCTGCATCTCTTCCACTAACCGGATGGTCAAACACTAACTTCAGTCTCTGGAGGAAGACGTCCAGGTCCGAGCAGTCCTCTGCCCGGTTCTTCAGAAGAGCGGTGGCCCAGGTGAGTGCGCTCCTGGTAAGGTGAGTACAGATGTAGGCTATCTTGCTACGGTCCTCGGGAGACCTGGACGGTTGCATCTCAAATATCAGTGAACACTGAATTATGAATTCCTGGCAGCGGCCCGGATTACCGTCATAACGTTCGGGAGGAGAGACGTGTGGTTCCGGCGCTGGGGAGGCGGAGGTTGCTGGAAGTAGCCTTCTCTGTTGTGCTGTCTGTAACTCTTGGCGCAGCAATCGGATCTCCTCTTGCTGCTCATTGAGCATAGTCCCTTGATGTTGGATTGCCGAATGGAGGTGGTTTAAGCCCGCTGGGTCCATATTAGGTTCAGTCATTCTGTAACGATCGGGTTGCAGAGGACCCAAGAGCAGGCTAACTGAACTGGTCAATAACTAATCTAACTTAAACTAGAACTCCTATTAATCTCATACGAAATAACTCACAATGAGAATAACTTGAAATCAAAATCAGTTTACTTTCATAAAGGTAGCTGAGACTCACACATGGATTCATTCAATGACTGAACAAAGTCAATAGGCATTTCTACACATTTTAGCATATAGTTATATTCACTAATGTTTTTTTTATACAGGAGCCAAGTGCAATTGAGTGATCCATGTAGTTTCAGTTGTTCATAATTTATATATAAACGTTAAATTCAAATATATAACCCCTCAAGACATACAGTGTAATGATATGCACCATTGATTAAATATCTGCTGTACTACTCACTTTTGTTTGTCATACAGAACAGAATTCTACATAGCATTTTTTAAAGACAAAAATTCATCCCTTTCTGACATATAAAGGAAAAAATAAAGACAACTTTTTCATGAATCATGAAGTATTTATTAAAACTTTAACCAATGGGAATTGACTCCTGGCCCTCGCCTCTCTTCAAGAGATGTTACATTTTTTTATTAAATTCCTCGTGCGCTAAAGAAAAAAATTGAAAGTTGGAAAGAAAATGGTTATTTGTAAATAATGGCAGGTTGTCAATGTTTGATCATTGAGAGAGAGAGAGAGAGAGAGAGAGAGAGAGACATTTATACACATGGATAGGCCTATTGTAAATTTGTCTTTGGTGTGTTCACACATATCCAGCGTGATGCTCCAGAACCAATGTGGAGTAAGTTTTTATGCGGTGTAAACGGGGTCAGAGGAATGCCTTACCCGAAGAAGCCATCTCATGTATGGGAGCTAGAGACAGATAACAGAAAATGGAAAATATAAATACATATAAAATAGGACTGAGGGTTAGAGTGGCTAAGGCTAAGGGCAGAGTGGGTTGGATAGGTCTATGTATACATTAGAAAGGTCTAATGTATCGAGTAAATAAACTAAATCTTTAGCTAACAACATGTCGGACTGCATATTTCGCTTCCAAAACTGACTAAGAATTTACAAGAATTTACAAATTGTTAACATATTCAGTTAACAATATCGATGACTTCAGCTAAAATAAGCTTTCATGCCCACAAATTATTAAAGTTGGTAACGTAGTTAACCCCGTTGGAGATAATGCGAGGTGCAACTAAAAACGTTTAAATTACGAGATATATCGCAATAAATTGATAAAACCCTAAGCGAGTGTCTTCAAATAACCCCTAATAACATTAAGGGACTGCTGAACAATAATTTTAATAAGTCAATTTTTAGGGATTAGCATACCTCTAACTTGTGTAGCGTATGTAGCTTCTTCTTCGTCTTCTTTTTGGGTCTTTGTTGGCGGTTGGCAAACCAGTTTAAGGTGAATTACCGCCACCAACTGGACGATAAGTATACTACAGGAGACTCAGGCTGCCTGAGGGGACTGTGGCTGTCTGAGAGGATTCAGGCTGTCTGGGCTCCAGGTCTACAGCCTCCCCCCTTCTCACTATATTTGCCAAGGCGGGGAGACAGATTTGGTCAGCTCTGTACCGGAGTGTGTTGTCTTTCTCCAAGATAGGTTTTTAGGTGGAACGTGGCTGTGACTGAAGTGCTGCTTTCATGTAATCGCCATTTTTTATTAGAACGTTCATTTAACAATTGACTTTCCCGCTGAGAATCAAAACTATAATTTTGCATAAGTATTGGACATTGATATGGTAATATTTTCCGATATCGATACCACCAATTAGTATCGGTGCATCTCTAGACATCAGTATTACTGTTCTTAAGACAACTGAGTGTTGTTGCTATTAATAATACATTTGTGCATATTATGTAGGCCTAAACATCCCTTTGCTGAAAATAACTTTACTGCATGTCATCATATTTACATATTTCAACCAGCATGTGTATCGTCGACGTTAGGATAATTTGTTCAGAAACAATGCTGTTCCAGACAGTCTGCTGTAACTGAGTAATGTCAATCTCAATAGCTACATATGAAAAAATAAATAAAGCAATGTTAATTCTGTTCTTATCTTAATTTGTTTCGTTGTTGTCTACCGTTGCTTGCTCTGTTGCTCACATCCTCCACCCGCACCTACTCAGGCTTACTTTTTCATGCAACATTGTTATTTGATTCTCAACAGTCCAATGTAATATATTTATACTTTTTTATTTTAAGTGATTTTTGTTATTGTATTATTTGAATATGCAAAGGATGTCGAAATGTATTACCTTTTAGAATATTGTATATCTTGGTTGTAAGATACTTCATCTTTACCACGGAAATTATGCATATTAACATAGCAAAAATGTGTTTGCTGTTTTGAGAGCTGTTAAAATAACAATATAGACCAGTAGCAAACTGACATATTACGCATTTTGACAGCTACAGGGGTCTTATACATGCTACAATATTTAAAAAATCTCATTTGATGTTTATTTATACCTAAATATAGCTTTTATTGCAAGAACCGGCCTTTTTTCCCATTGACTCCCATTATAACCAATTTAGAAAGTATACCCAGGTAAGATGGCTGCCAAATTTGGACATTCTTGTATAGCACTATTGCATCACATGTCAACTCTAGTGTTCTATCTCTATGGTTGTGACGGTGTTATTTTTATGTGTAGGAGCTGGAGTGTCGAATACCGTGTCTTATCCTTGACCATCTGTATGTTTAAATCTTTGCCAGGTATGTGTAACATGTTTATGTATATTTACTGTGCACTTTTTATAATGTGTTTTTGATGCTAGCTAATCATTTGTACTTTTGCATTGAGGAAATGGGTTGTGATGTGGGTTTATGGAGTGACGCCTGGCTCTTTTTGTGGCACTGGCACAAGCCAGTAGCTAAACCAAAGAAACCAGCCTTTGGTGGCAAGCCACTGGCTTTTGCCAATTGCCAGAGAAACCAGCGACAAACCAGCCTCAATACTGTCCCTGCTGGTGGCAAGCCACTGGCTTTTGGCAATTGCCAGAGACACCAGCCTAAATTCTGCTCCCTGGTGGTGGCAGGCCACTAACTTTTGGCACTTGCCAGCCGCACCATTGGCACTTGCAAGCCGCACCAGCCATGGCTCACCGTCAATTTGGCTCAAACCAGGGGCACCAGCCAGACATGCCAGCAGTGTTTATGTTCGGCATACATGCCATTGCTTGTTTGTCACTTCAGTTTGTTTATGCTGTTTAACTTATACATGTACGCTAAAACAAGTTCAATGAGAAGGGAACGAACGATCAAAATGATTGCTCCCTATCTAGCTGCCTGTGTGTACGATCAGCCATTAGCATTAGCTCGCTAACGTTATCCATCCATGACTGTGTAAGTCAGGGGTGTCAAACTCATTTTAGTTAAGGGGCCTGATACTGCCCACATTGATTTCAAGTGGGCCAGACCAGTAAAATCATAGCATAAAAACCCATACATAACGACTGTTTATCCATGTTTAAATCATTAGTGAAGGTTTTTGGATGATACACCCTATTTTATGGTCTCTACAATAAACTAGAAACATAAAGACCAGAAACTCAGACATCAGTCCGTTTTTCTGCCGGGGCTCTCCTCTGCGGATTACCTCATTTAGTGACGCGTTTGACGTCACTAAATGAGGTAATCTGCAGAGGAGAGCCCCGGCAGAAAAACGGGCTGATGTCTGAGTTTCTGGTCTTTATGTTTCTAGTTCATTGTAGAGACCATAAAATAGGGTGTATCATCCAAAAACCTTCACTAATGATTTAAACATGGATAAACAGTCGTTATGTATGGGTTATTATGCTATGATTTTACTGGTCTGGCCCACTTGAGATCAATGTGGGCAGTATCAGGCCCCTTAACTAAAATGAGTTTGACACCCCTGGTCTATCGGATACAGGTTCACAGGTAACCACCATCCCGGTTTCTTTCTACAACAAAAGCCTTAGTGATCAGCCTGTGAAGCCACTGCACAACCTGCTTGAAGTGGAAGGTGCTGCCGGACAGTCTCTACCATACCTGGGCTACGTCGAGACAACAGTGACCTTTCCCAAAGACTTCTTGGGGGCTGATTTTGAAGTGCCAACACTAGCACTAGTAGTTCCAGACGTCCGCCCAGCAAGTCCTTCCTCGGTGCTTATTCGGGATGAACACACTCGAGATCCTCTACACACAGTACCTCGACAGCGATGTCACCACCTTCCAGCCCAGTGCCGATGGGTACCATGTGGTGCTGAAGCTCCTGGAACTAAGACATCAGCAGAACCAGACGGGCAATGATGGAGTCGTGAGGCTGATGAGTCAGAACCCAGTCCTCATCCCTGCAGGCCACACCATCGTCCTGGAGGGCTCTGCCAAAGTTGACACCCCATCTGCTGCCCAGTGGGCCATTGTTGAAGATCCTGCTTCACCGCTTCCTGGAGGACTGTGCGTCCAGAACTGTCTTATTACACTCCCGAGTCACGCACCATACAAAGTTCCTGTCATCATGAAGAACGAGTCTGAGCAGGACGCCCTGATTCCACCAATGGCAGTCATTGCAGACATAGGAAAGACACCTGTTATCCTCTCACAGCACGCCGTTAACCCCTCTGCAGCCAGAGAGAACAAGAAACTAACCCTGGAGTTTAACTTCGGAGATTCGCCCATTCCACCCGAATGGAGGGAGCGAATAACAGCAAAGCTTAGTGGCATGCCCGAAGTTTTCTCCCACCATGACCTGGACTTTGGCTGTACAGATCGAGTGAAACATCACATCAAGCTCCATGATGAAACACCTTTCAAGCACAGAGCGAGACCAATCCACCCTCAAGATCTGGAAGCGGTCCGGACTCACCTGCGTGACCTGCTTGAAGCTGGAGTGATAAGAGAGTCTGAGTCCCCCTTCTCATCTCCGATTGTGGTGGTCCGTAAGCGCAACGGCGATGTGAGGCTTTGCATTGACTATAGGAAATTAAACCTGCAAACCGTGAAAGACACTTACGGCCTTCCGAACTTGGAGGAATCCTTCTCTGCCCTGACCGGATCGAAATGGTTTACTGTTCTCGATTTGAAGTCCGGATACTATCAGATTGGGATGGATGAGGCCGATAAGGCTAAAACCACTTTTGTTACGCCGCTGGGGTTCTGGGAGTGGAACCGGATGCCACAGGGGGTTACAAACACCCCAAGTACTTTCCAGCGACTTATGGAGAAGTGTGTGGGGGATCTGCACCTCAAGGAAGTCCTCGTGTTTCTGGATGACATTATTATTTTCTCAGCCACCCTGGAAGAACACGAGAACCGACTACTCCGAGTGCTATCCAGATTGAGAGAGTTTGGATTTAAGTTATCCCCCGAAAATTGCAAATTCTTCCAATCCAGCGTGCGTTGTTTAGGACATATTGTGTCTGAAAGGGGTGTCGAGACGGATCCAGAGAAGATCTCATCGTTAAAATCCTGGCCAGTTCCGTGAAATCTTAAAGAGCTGAGGTTGTTCCTGGGTTTTGCCGGGTATTACCGGCGGTTCTTTAAAGACTACGCCACGATTGTTAAACCGCTCAATGCACTTACCCGTGGCTACGCTCCAGTCCTCCGCTCCTCCACGAAGAAAGATCCCTCTGGTACCTACCTGGACCCGAAGCAATTCTTTGGAGACAGATGGACAGAAGATTGCCAAACTGCTTTTGACTCTGTGATTGCCAAATTAACATCTGCCCCTGTGCTTGGATTTGCAAATCCTAAGGTGCCATATATTTTGCACACTGACGCAAGCACGACAGGGCTTGGAGCTGTGTTGTACCAGGTGCAGTAGGGCAAGCTCCGCGTTATCGCCTACGCCAGCCGAGGCCTATCCCTGAGTGAGTCGCGATACCCGGCTCACAAACTTGAATTTTTGGCCTTGAAGTGGAGTTGCACAGAAAAGTTCCACGACTATCTCTATGGAGCCAACTTCACCGTGGTAACAGACAGCAACCCCCTCACGTACGTCCTGACCTCTGCAAAGTTGGATGCCACGAGTCACCGGTGGTTAGCAGCACTGTCAACCTACTCATTCAAACCGCAGTATAGGGCCGTACGCCATAACTTTGATGCCGATGCCTTGTCGAGGTGTGCCCATGGAGAAGCCGCAGAAGACCCCTCCTGCAAGGAATGCGAACTCGTCCATCACCTGACCAAGCAGTTGTGTCAACCAGGTGAAGCTGAAGAGGTCTCTGCTGAGATTGTGGAGGTGATTTGCCAGAGTTGCCTGGTCAGAGCATCCCACCAGCCAGACCCTACTTACGCCAATGTTACCCTGGTTGAGTCCCTGTCAGTCCGTGCCAAAGCCATTCCGGACAGTTACACCACAGAGGATTTCCATGGCCTACCTGTCATCCCATCACTGTCTCACACAGATCTGAAGGAAGAGCAGCGAGCTGACCCCGCCATTCGTGAGGTTATTTACCAGCTTGAGACCGGTGAGAAATTCCCTCTGACTGCTCGAGACGAACTGCCGGAGCTACCACTGCTGCTGAGGGAGTGGAATCGGTTGGAGCTGGAAGATGCAGTCCTGTATAGGAGGCGGCAAGAAGAGGACCATCTCAACCTCCAGTTATTCCTCCCTCCTAACCTTCGTCCTATTGTCCTGAAAGCTCTTCATGACATGGGGCACATGGGAATAGAGCGTCGTACTCTTGATCTTGTGCGACAGCGGTTCTTCTGGCCGAAGATGGCTGCAGATGTGGAACGCACGATCAAGACCTGTGGCCGGTGCGTGAGGCGCAAGGCGCTGACGGAAAAGGCTGCTCCTTTGGTGAACATTCGGACCAGCCGACCTCTCGAACTGCTCTGTATGGACTTCTTGTCACTCGAGCCCGACAGTAGCAACACCAAGGACATCCTGGTCCTGACTGACCATTTCACAAAATTTTCCGTTGCCATTCCAATCCCTAATCAAAAGGCCAAAACTGTGGCAAAATGTCTGTGGAACGACTTTATGGTGTACTACGGAATCCCAGAACGACTTCACTCCGATAAAGGACCGGATTTTGAGTCGAAGTTGATTAAAGAATTCTGCGAGGTTGCCGGTATAAAGAAGACTCGGACCACTCCGTACCACCAACGGGGAAACCCGGTCGAGCATTTTAACCGCACTCTGCTGAACATGCTGGGGACACTAGAAAACAAGCAGAAGTCTAAGTGGCGGGAGTTTGTGAAGCCTCTTGTACATGCATACAACTGTACAAAGAACGAGGTGACAGGATTCACTCCATACGAACTCCTGTTTGGTCGATCACCGCGACTCCCAGTGGACTTGGCTTTTGGCTTGCATGTTCGAGAAGCTCCATCCATCTCACATTCCGAGTACGTCAAGAACCTTCAGTCAAGACTTGAGGAGAGCTACAAACTAGCCTCTGGCGATGCACTCAAATCGGGGGAGAAGAACAACAGACAGTTCGATCAGCGTGTAACACCCTCAAGTCTGGAGATTGGGGACCGGGTGCTTGTCCGCAACGTTCGGCTGCGTGGGAAGCACAAATTGGAGGACAAGTGGGAACAAGGAGTTCATGTGGTCATCAAGCGTGCAGGAGACCTCCCTGTGTACACTGTGAGGCCTGAGACCAGCGATGGACCAACTCGCACGCTACATCGAGACCTGCTGCTTCCTTGTGGTTTCCTTCCCGCCAGCACAGTCGAAGACCATCCTGTAGCTGCTCCTGTTCGCAGGCCGAAGACTCGCAGCCAGACCCAAAACCATCCTGACTTCGCTGCTGTCCTGGAGGAAGAGGAGACTGATCCAGCCATCTTGGAGTGTCCCGTCCCACTTCTCGTCCAGCCTCCTGTCAAATTCAGAGTGGAAAGACCGAGCCAACATGACTCACGTGACACTCTGGAACCTGCCTCGACAACAGCCCCAAGTGACACTGTTTACACTGACCTTCCTTTACCACCCATCCAAGCTACTGCTCCAACTGTGATACCACCTGACAGCCACTTACCTTTGTTGTGGGGTAAGTTGTGGGGTCCTTGCCGCTGCCTGAGGGAGAAGACCCATCTGCATACAGCGATGAGGCAGGAACAGCTGTGGAACTGCCTGAGGTGGAAGAGGATCTTGGAGCTTACTTACCTCTGAAACTGCCTGTGGAAAAAGGACTACTCACCAATGTGCCTGCTGAAGACTCTCCGGATGCCGAGATGTCTGTGGAGCCTGAGGCTGACGCTCCTGGGCCTGACCAATCTGAGTCATCATCCGGTCCTGCCAGTCCTAGACGCTCTACTTGGCAGCGTCAACCGCCTAGCCGACTACAATATTCGGTATTGGGGAACCCATTGATTTCAGTCGTTCAGGCATTATTTCAAGGCCTGTCCAACGCGTACATGGAAGTTCTCAGTCGTGCCCCTGCAGCGGATGTTTCTAAATTGTAAAGTCTTATAGTATCCATGCGACGAGGACGTGCATGAACTAAAGGGGGGATGGTGTAACCCAGCTATTTTTACTGCTTGTTGGCCATTCTCAGTTTTTTTCCCTTTGTCCCTTCTCCACCGTTTTATAAGTCTAAGTCTGAGGTATCGCGAGACTTGCCGCGAGACTTTGTGAGACTTCCGCGATAGTTTGAATAAACATGGCGGTGCGCATTTGTTTGGGAGAGCGTGTTTGGGACTGGGACCTGTTAGAGCTGCTGCAGATGCCTTCGCACTTTGTGAAACTACTGTCATTTGAGCCTTGTGAAAGCGAGAACTGGCCAGGTTCCTTTCATGGATGGCGAGCTACGAA
>JAVQIZ010195127.1:0-16130 GCA_036023535.2 Galaxias brevipinnis | reverse complement strand
GCATTTGCATTTTCAAAGGCTCCAATGGGCATTCTGTGTCAATATTAAAATTCAAATGCAAAAGCTGTTTGACATTACATTTTCAAAGTCCTACCCCGCCATACTGCGGACAATATTCAAACGTTAATTCAAACGTGAAAATTAAAATGCAATTTTAAAAATGTATTCTCATGTTCCATTTGTGCAAGCATTATTTATGTCAAAATTTAAATTAAAATGCAGTTGTCAAACAATATGAAAATTAAAAGGAAATCGCATTTGCCATTGCATTTTCAAAGACTTCATCTTCAGTACAACTCTGTGCAGTAGACAAAATTCAAATGCAATTGGCTGAATCAGCTAGGAGTCTATTGCATTTGCATTTTCAAGTCCCCACGCTCTATTTGGGACAGAGCATGAAAATTCAAATGCAATCTGTCAGTCCTCTCATCAAGGCGGGTCTCTTTAGGCTTTTTTTTTTTATCCCACACCCTAACCCTAACTTGTGATTGTTCTGTGGTAGTCTGTATTAGCCAATAAAACAGCAGCACAAATAATGATCTTATAAACCATAAATTGTCTACTAAGCAATGCAGAAAATACACACACAAACTGTTGTTCGACTTATTAGCCTCAAAACGCCAACCAAGAGGCCTCAAAACTCACGGCTTACTTCACATTCAAAGCGGACAAAATAAAGTGATTTAAGTTTCACAAAATAGTCAGCAATGAACATTACTTAAATTTATAATAACATATTTCCCATATTGTTTGTCTCCAAGACACCCTTCAGCTCAGCCTGCAATAGACTGAGCAAACAATACGTTTTGTTCAAGCTGGTACCGTGGCGTTAGCTTGGTAAAGTTAGCATACTGGCTAGCTAACAACTACGACCACTAAAGGTAAGGCGCTTTCCGACCACCTCAAACGCAGCAATTATCCACGTCACATCAATCAACCAGTCACACACGCTCCATAGTTTAACGAGGCCTACTACCAGTCACTCACCACACATGCTCCTACAACTACTGGCTCACTGCTGCACCACCCCATGCTTCTGCCCGCTGCTGCACCACACCATGCTCCTGCTCTTGCTGCTGCCCACCTCCACTCCAGCTTCCACCAATTAGAGTCTGTTGCACAGTATCCAATTGAGGATTCTGCAGATATCTGCTCCCTACCAGTGGTTGATCAATTAGCATTTGTATAAGACCCCGTGTGTGGGAAGCAATCAGAGCAACAGACCCTTGATGCCATACTTCAATGTATTACCATGTATTGTATCAACCTATCCTAAGTTATCCTGGCTGAAATGTATTACTTCATTACCTCATCAGCCTGTCAACTCATATTTATCGCCATGAATCCCAGTGAACGTGATTGTATGAAATAGCCTAATTGTTAAATGTATTCAAGTTATGCATTTGTGTTAGGCATACAAATCTACTACGATAGTTACATATAATCATTCTTAAGTTTCAAACATGTTGACAGTTGAAAACATATAAACATATTAGCAAGTTAGGGCATAACATAAGGATGGAAAAAGCTTAATAAACAACTAGGTTATATAATCTGCATCCCTTGTCCTCATGTCGATCACTGTTGTGAACGGCTGAATGGCGTATTGCTTGAAATGTTGCTGCCACAAGCAATTGTGGGACGGCATTTTTTCTTTCCTTTCGTTAAAGATCCAGTGTGTCCTATGCTAAAGTACACAAGTTAGGAAGCATTGAAGCACCTTTCCTTAGCACGTAGAGAATTCGAACAGCCGTTATCACAGCTGCCACTTGGTACTTCTGGGTCGTTTCACTCAGTTAGGAACCTTCCTAAGCAAACTTTTTTTTTTAATGCAGCCACAGATAGTTGCGCAGTTGATAGTGGGCGCAAATAACCATGGGAAATGGGGAAAGCTGTAATTCGGTTATTAATTATTTGTTGGCTATTATTGTTCTTAAGAAAACGTATTCCCTGTTGTGTTGTCACCATAGCACCAGCACAAGAAGGCTCTGAATTAATCAGTAAGTTTATTAGATGTAGTTGGTTTTGAGGTTCTGCATTAAATCTATCGAGCAAAGATTCAAAACATGGGCTCATCTTATCACCCAATGCTACAATACTTAGGTAACAATACAGATTTAAATAACATTATCAATCATTAAATAACATGTGTGGTTGGTTGTTACTTTCTTCTTCCCCACGCTAATGAAATAACTTTGAGGGGGCATAAGAAGGGGGGTCTAATTTGTAAAACAATTTTATTGACAGCTCTAACAGTTATGCTTCGATCCGAGCAATCAAATTATCAAATCTTAGCCTATATTTGCCAGCAATGTGGGGGAGCTAACGGCTATAGCTTTTAGCCTCTAGCCAGACCAATAATGCAATTGCAGCACTGCTCCACTAGTCAGGCCAAGTTATGGTGAGAAACACTCGAAGTTCAGGTGACATTGAGAACAAGTTCTGCTTAGACGGTCTATGAAAACAAGTCGTGATGAGACTGACGTCCAACTGAGAATGACACCATCTTGTGGTGAGATCAAACTAACTTTTAATTGGACTGTCTATGACAACAAATCCTGATGACAATGACACTAGGTTTTGACGAGAACGTATACAACTTTTCGTTAAACTGACTTTGAAAGCAAGTTTTAGCGACAATGACCACAAGTTGTGATGATATCGATACAAAGTATGACTGAGACTGACACATGTCCTAAAATGGACACCGTACCAGACACAGTTTTTAGGTTTGACAATATGTACATGCAGGCCTTTGTCATTGATTTTGCAATTCTTCTCTAACAAGTAATTAATTTCCGATGATTAATTTCAAATTGTAGTTAGAGTACATAAAATGATTAGTATTCCTGTGCAACAACATAGCAACAATATGGAACAGGCAGTCTATGAAGGTCACTAAAGAAGTCACGCAGTGAGACGAAGAGGAGGGTGAGGAGGAGGAAGATGACATGGTGGTGAAAGGCCCCTTCTGAGAGGTGGTGTGAAGGGACGCAGTTGAGACCAAGGTCAGTTTAGGAAGATTGTTTTGTTTGACACTGTAGGTGCAATTACATTTGTTTTGACCTGTTTGTGATTTTATTTCATACAGCAAATACATATCTAATTTGTTCAATGATTCCACTGTTTCTCTCTCCTACTCCATATTTACATACGTGCATTTTGAACCTTATTGAAGCACATATGAAATATTTTATACTTATATTATAATATTATAGGATTGTACCAACAACTAAACAGTGAAACTATTGGTATGTTGTGTGTGGGTGATCCAAACTAATGTTCGTATGGTATTTCATCATAATTAGTGATTTGAACCAATGTCTCTGAAGTTGCAAGATTTTGTCAAAGATAAGATTTTGAAAACAGGAAAGCCTTTGTTGCAAGTGGTGACTGTTTTGAGTGTTGTGGCTAAAGTTATGGTGAATGTGTACAAGGTTCTGAAATGAGTACCAAAGCGATTGTAAAAAAAACTGTAAAAGCCTTCACAGCACTGATCATATCATACATAGTTTTGTTCAGGTGACTCAGTTTCTGTCACATCTGTCAGGAACGCAAGATCAAGCAGCCACCGTCAGACAATGGCCAAGTGTCCTCCTCCCTTGATTCCATGAAAGCCTTGATTTCCTTCAGCACGGGTAAAAAAGAGAGCCTGCACTATCTTACACCTGCTCAGCCATCTGACTTCTGTGTGGAGGAGGCAATCAACCATACTCAAGATAATTCCTCAAGAAACAGTTTGAAGCTTCTTTGTTGTTGGGCCTTTAACGACAGGTGTCATGACATTATGTCTTAATTATATGGTCCCTGAAAAACGTTTTGGCCACCACAGTCATTGCTTCCTTCACCGTACCGCTATCGGTGAAAGTCCTGTGCAAAGATGCCATTGAGTGGACCCAAACTATTTTATAAGCTTAACTTACTAGTTTGAGCCACCGAACAACTTGCTTTAGCTCAGTCGCTAACTCAGTAGCTAGGCTGCAGCTTAACTGACGTGATGACGAGTCATTGAGAAATTTGACCGTGAAACTATTTTGATTGACAGGCTGATATAATTTTGTGTTGGAGGGAGGTGGGACATCTGTATTTGATTAGATTTTTACATAATCTTTTAACCTTTTGGCGAGTGTGAAGTTCAGGGCACAGACCAAGTACAGACATCATGGTTTCAGGTTGGGAAACATATTTTTATTTAAAGTCTCTCACACACACACACACACACACACACACACACACACACACACACACACACACACACACACACACACACAGTACAGAGCTGTATTGCTGTTGCTGCTCAGCCCGCTCGGCTGCAACCAAAACTCTCCATATGCAGCTTTCCCTCCAAAACAAATCCAACACCCGTAAATAGCAGTTCTCCAAGTAATCACCAGATTGAACTCACCTGTTCCCACTTGGTGATCTGTCAGAGGAATGCCTCATCACCCACTTGCAGCACCCTTTACCGGTAAAACAGGCAGCAAGCAATTGGTAACTCACGCGTGTATGTGTATTTTTTTGGAGACCTATGGTCTATACCCCTGCCACTAGGGTATAATTCCCTAGAATTAGTTTGGTGTAACCTTAAATCTATGTTTTTTACTCAATCGTCTTGTCACAATCCAGAAAGTATATACGTGTATAATCATGGGATTAATGTAAACATTTTCTCAATTCTATTTGTAGACCTATCAGTGTTATTTAACTCTTCAAATTAAGCTTTTGCAGCAGTTTTGAGAAGTACCCTTAGTGCTAGTGACATGATTGCCTTTATGGGCAATTCAAATTCAAAGAATTTTAAAGCAATGTTTAAATGTAGAGAGTTATAAACTACAAATTGTTATTTATTGTAGAAGACAGTTTACAGAACATATGTGACATATATGACATCTTGTGTCTTGTGTTTAAGCTTTGAAGGTAATGAGACCCTACAATGGGGCCACATGCAAAACATCTAATTGCTAAATAAAAGCCGGGCATCGCTGGCAATTTCAGCAATCTTTTGTCTTCCATATGTATGTCGCCACGTCTGTAGGAGTTATAGATAGCCATACATTTAGTCAGTTACACAGAATATATCATACAATATCTAATCACCTAATTTGACAATCTATTTTATTACAAACAAATTGGAATCAGCTTTGTGTGAAACCAAGCTGTGTGGTCACATCAAACTTCTCAGATTTAAAGAAGACTATTATTATAGTGCATATACTTTCTTATTGAGAGTTGAAAAAATGATTTAGGGGAAAAAAGGGTAAGGCCCTAAACCCCATTTGGTTTAAAGGCAGGAAAAGGAATAAAAATACACACACACTTATCCAACATAAAAGTAGTTGTTACTAGTTGCTATGTGTTTGCATGATCCAAAATGCCATTGACTCAACACTGTTAGAGATTTTGAAATCAGTCTTGTTCTTTACCCATGAGACGAAGATTGAAGTGCCACAGCATGCTGTAGTGCATGCTTCCTTTTTTCCTTTTGAGAAACCCATGGTTCCCAGGGGTCTAATCAGAAGTATAGCAGAGGCAGCAGCGTTGGCATTGTAAAAGTAGTGATCGCGTCTCAAAGCAAGGCCCTTCACAGCCATTTATTAGGTGCAATTACATACCAGAAACCTGTGGTTAAGAAGATCATGTGTTCCGTAAGTGCCCTCCACAGTTGACTTCTTGAAATGTCTGTATTTTTTTTTTTGCAATTTGTTTCAAATCAAAAAAAAAATCAATGGAAAGGTACAGTCAGCGAGCCACAGCCCTGGACATAAAATCGATACCTTTGAAATATTTGTGAAAGCAAACTCCATTTACATTCCATATTCCCTTCTCCCTGTATAAAAGAAAGGGCATTGAAATGCCCCGAAACGGAGCATTGCCTTCCCATTACATCTGCAAGATGTTATACTCTTTGGTTTTCACCCAAAGAGCATTTTTAGACACTGCCTGAGGTGTCAGCGTTAAGGGGGACTTTTGGCATTGATTGTGCATTGAGGTGCAAGTGACAGATGTTAAATGCATCCGTAGGAAGGTGGCTTCAGACGGCTGGCTCCACTGTTTCCTAGACTGCATAGTGACTGAGATGATTCGGAGGCAGCCAGTCCCTCTGGAGTGTCTTGGCGCTGCTGATTTGGCCCAGTCACTCCATTTTGTGGGTTGCATGGGTACATGGGATGCCCTGGGTTAAGGCTCCCTGGCTGATTGCAGGACAGAGGCTTGTGATTGGCCAGGTGGTGTCTGTTCTCCTCCCACAATAGAGCTAAATTCATGGGACGCCACTGCTCTGAAAGGGAATGACCACATTGTCCAGGGACAGCAACCGGAGCCAAAGATGAATAGGGCAGCTGATTCATAGTTAAGGAAGAATTTTCCTGATTGAAGTGTTAGTAAAGTTCCTAAAATATTTCATTGGAACTCTGTCTCTGTCTTGCTTTGCTTCTCCCTGTCTATCAAAGTTGGACTCCTAAAAACGGCAATTAAAATTTTCCTTGACGGTATGTGGCATCAATCTTGTTGCCAAATTGTGTAGTCTAAATGTTATAGTGTGTGTGTGTGTGTGTGTGTGTGTGTGTTTGTTTCAGTGCAGTGGTCTCTTATGTTTTTATAAAACTGAAGGTCTAGTAGTGCTGAGGCAAAGGCTTGACGCTCAGAGCAGGTTGCTTGCCAATAACACACTTTTACTGCACAAGTACCCCTCTTTCCGTACCTCTTCTGTGTCTACATTTTGTCCCTCATGTTCTGCCACAACAAAATGAAATAATGTTTTTAATATGATAGTGAACCCCAACTTGGAGATTCTGAAAAGTGTACCAACTTTATAATATGTATGTGTATGTAGACAAATTCATATTCATATCATTAAACAAAAGTTACAATGGGCAGATTGTTTTCCCCCCATTTCTTTCAATGCAGATATGTTGTACACACATTATGTACACATTGAGGAATTAGTCAGGCAAAAACAAAACAACAAAAAATAAACGTTTCCGTATCGGTCATTCAGTTTTTTTAGAAAGTGCAGAGTGCAAAGGGGCAAATTAATCATATTTGCTATGTTAGTGCGGACATTTCGCCTTCAGGAAAAACGTATAGTGGATACCAAAACAACGCTTCATGTTTAATGACAAGATAACCAGTATAACAACAATGTAACTTTTTACTTGCACTTTAACTCTTGTTGCAAGCAAAGAGCCAGATTCGTTTTCTTAAGATGACCTGGGTTTAATATTTTCCTCCTTCCACCGTTGCATCAACCTATGTGACTTAATGAATGTGTCAGGACTGCGTGGCGGAATCAACGCCCTACAGCGGCTAGATCCTTTAATCTCTCCGCTGCCCCGTGTTTGTGAGGACTCTGTTAAAACTGCTTGTGAGAGTAGAGGGAGGCGTGTGTAATACACTCCCTCTAATTGGCAAACATCAAGACAGAACGGACAAATTTCATCTAGGTATGTCTGTATCTTAATCAGAAAGCAACGGTAACGTTTTTTAATCCAATAACAGCCGTTGAACGGGAGCTGTATCGTGGTCCGTTAAGCCTTTACATGGCATTCCAGAGGTATTGTTTTCTATTCGTACAGCATGGCTTCCTCTGCTGGTTTAATCAGGATTGGTGTCACCCTCCCCTCAGGCTGATTACCGCTGACAGTTTGTGTATCTGCGGAATTAGACAGCAAGGTGATTTGCATGTGACATTGAAGGTTTTAGTGCTTCAGATTGGATATTCTGAGAATTAACATGCAGACAAGCAATGTGTATTTATGTGGGTGCTGTGTAGGGAGAGTTTTCCAGTTTCCACCACTGTTTTGTGCTGCGGCCATTGGTTATGGAAAGACTAGAGTCAGCTTCTCATCATCTCCACACTTAACCTGCACCTTTTCTATTAAACAATAGACCAAATATCTTATTAAGTAAGGCTGCTTTTTTTTTGGACAGTTTCACGTTAAGAGGTTAGATTTAGATGCCCTATATAGGTTTATTTTTTTCTATAAGAGAATTGAGCACATATGATGTATCGTGCAGGAAAATGATCAACTCGAAATGTTACATGTGACATACCAGTTTGTGTTCCTTTTGTTGCATTGATCCTGCGCGGTCTCTTGCCAGATGTATCAATCCCCATTGGGAAAATCTTATCTCAGTCTCAGTCAGTCAATGAAGCCACTCTGAAGCAGCAGTCAGCCACTCACCTCCATTATATCAATCCTTTCATACCATCAATTCTCTGTTACGTGGAGCATTACCCCACCCATCAAAATGAGTCAGGGAGCAAAAAAAACACTTGGACAACTAGGGTCATTCTAAGAGGCCTGTATGCCTTCTCCACCCGTAGACTTTAAACTAACAGATTTTATTTTGTCAGCTTTCGGAAAATATATATATATATTTTTTTTTTCAAGTGTCCGGTTACTTTCAGGACAATCCCCTGTCTGGAATATTTTTGCTCAGTGCTGACGGAACTATTCAGTGCAGTTCTGTCAGCCTCCCCTTGCTCTTAGCTTGCCTAACTGCCTCTTGTATGCTCCTGCTGTGAAGGTAATGGTTTCACACAGGCCTCTCCTTTCACACTCTACCTCTCAGCTTCATCCTATGGGTTTCATGTGGCTGCATAAACAACCATGGCGGAAATCATAAACTTAATAGAAAGGAAATTATACAACGGGACACTGACAATTAGATTTTCGTTTGTCCTGGATCTCACTGAGGATATATGGACAATATTTTTGGGAATGACACACAGGGTTAAAGTCTTTTTAAATTAATAAGAATTATTTTTCAACTGACAAATAAAATACGTCTTTGGAGAATGATACATTTTGTTATTCTTTGTTGCTGTGAATTACAAACTTACTGATTTTATTTTGGAATATGTGAGGTTGTTTATGTGCCTCTTTTAGTGGTTATATACACTGAGATTCATCAGCAAATGTGTATAAATTGTAGTTATTACCCAAACAATTATCCAAAGGAGTATTTTTAGAGAATGAAAAGTGACACAGAAAAACATTAGAAAAGCATCTCATTCTCTAGAAATCTCTCATTGAGACACTGAATCAATAAAGGTTTTTTAGACAGCACCTTATCTTGTGACTTGAACATTAACCTTCCATTAACCATTACTAAGGCAGTTAACAGCACCTCAGTCAATAATGCTAATGCTAAAAAGCTTTTGGATAAGATGAAAAGATATGTGTATTCATATTATGTTAAAGTGTCAGTCTTTATGATGGGCTATTAGAAGTAGGAAATTCAATAAAAAAAGTGAAATATTTCTACAAGAAATGAGTTATATGGTAGAAGAGGAATTCTTGGCACTAATTTTAGCGCAAGGTCACTACTTCCCTGTGGCCGATGCCTTTTAGGCCATCGATGCTGAAGTGATGGGGTTCTTCTCCGTCTCCGCCTTAACCTCACCCTTTAATTTAGCCTTGTGGAAGAGAACAAATGGTGTCTGTAATTGAACATTATCTTCTTGATGATTTCTGGCAGTCCTTTGGGGTTTGCCGGGGTCATCAAAAATATAATTTTAAGAGGAGAAATGGGACAGGTCTTGGTCTATGATCTTACTCAAGTGAAGATAGATAGTAAGAATCATTACAACAAAATGAAGGAAAAAATAGTAATTAAAACTTGGAATCAAACAGCACACTTACACTGCTATTTTAAGTGTTTTTTAACTTAACGGAAACTCTTTAACCAGGTAATAATTTTAAACAAAACTAAAATCTAAAATAAGAGAATTGGTCTGCTATATGTGCCAATGACCTGTTCCTATAAGACAAGTTACCCCAGCAAAGGCCAACACCCATCAAACAAGCACCATGCCTTTACTGTGAAACCTGTAGTGAAAAATGTATTTGAGCTGAAAATATTGTAGCACACACCTTCAAAGTAATTCATCTGTCAATGAACAACTTCATTAACTGAAGTGCATGCAAAGTGAGTATCTTGAGTTATGCTTCAAGATCGCACACAAGGCAGCTTGACAGGTTTATGTATTGAGAATGTAATTTGATACTGTATTGTTTCAGTTTGGTTATGAATTGTATTTACTTTGAAACGTAGCCAGTGTGTATATTTCCACAGTGTTTGGTGTATGTCTTTATGTGGGTAGCCCCAAATAATATTTGATCATGCAAGCGGTTGTTTCCTTCAACTAAAGGGATTTTCTTAGTTTGATGCGACAAATAATGGAAAATTATTTTCTTTGTTCTATCTAAACTATAAGTAAAAGGTTGGACAAGTTAGCATGTTGGTGGGTTATTAGCTAGTTCTCCCATTAATGTAACGCATTCTATTTTAAATGGAATACATGTGAGAATTGTCAACAACAAGAAGTGGAGAAGTATCTAAAGACTGAAAAGGCTTGATTTTTTGATGTCTCAATCTCTGTAATGGAATATTGTCTGTAACATTTACCATGCATGCCTGAAGAAATATGATGAACTAGCTGATTTTCACTTCGTGCACAGCAAAACCGCTATTGGCATGGTTCAATGAAGCTCTTGCAAAGCGGTCACCAATTTTTTTTTACACGCAATTACAGTGTCAACCAGTAGGTTGAAATTGCTTTGGCTGACTGAGGGCTCTGTGACAGGTGCATTGTGGGGGAATTGATTCCTACCATGGGGGTTAGCGAATTGCCATTACCTGTCTATTTCTTATGACACTTGGCTGGGTGCCATACGATTTGTTACAGGAGTTTTAAATCAGCCAACTGCACTGAAGGTAGCGTGTGGGACTCTCTTGATTAGTGGAGAGGAGATATAAGCATCCTCTTTACAGGTCAAGAGCTAAGCCTCTCAGAGGTCACATAGCAGTCTTGTGGGGTGACAAATCTGGCAAGTTGAGCAGCAAAATGCATCCATGATGGATATTTCCTTTTTTCCTTTTCATCTGTGCCTACTCAAACGGGCCATGGAGGAAGAAAGAATGTGGAAAAAGCCCGAAGCCTTAGATGTCTACCTCGCCTGGAATGGCTGTCTCTCTGCTAGGAAAACAGCACGGCGAGCAGAATCAATAGACGACGTCTTGCCTCCATTAGCTTGATTAAAAAAAAGAGCTTGAGGAGACACAACCTGCTTAGAGGTGGACAGTTTTATTCCATAGGATTATAGAGGGATAAAACCATTGGCTGCCACTTGAAATTACTGGAGAAAGAGAGAGAGAGACAGGGGGAAAAAGAGGAAGAGCACAACAGAGGGAGCAAGAAAAAGCAAGGGAAAGAAAAGTTGAAGTAGAAGAAAAGGGAAGGGTCACGGACAGAGGGGAAGAAAAGAGTGGATGTGGATGGATTGAGGAACGCACATGGGCAGGGAGCCCAAAAACATTGGAAACGGTGTAAAAAGCAATGTTGAGATCAAAGAGGGATATAGTGGAGGGAACTTGGGCAAAGGGGACTGAAGTGGAGGGGTTGACAGGTAATCCAGCTGACACTTGGCAAGCAGCTCGTTGACCAGAAGGTGTCTCTAATTGGCCGATCAATGGCGCAGTGCTTGGCGCCGCCACTAATCACACTCGGCAAGACCCCGGCAGGCTGCAGCTGCAGGAGAGGAAGAGGAGGGGGCAAGCTCAGGACTGCGTCTCGCGATGTGCTAAAGTTATGGATGAAGACCACTATCCTCAAGTCAAGTTTCTATTCGTATATATTGTTCAACAGCTTGTGATTCGTAAGAGATAATTTTTTGATTATTATACATATGAGTAATATGAAGAAAAAGAATGGGATCTGTTGAACATTATAAATGCTTGTTTGTTTGTCTGTGTGTAAAAAAACAGGATAGGATTGGGAAACTAGTAAGTATTCGATAGACTTAAACTGGAATTTCAATTCATGTCGCTTACTGAACATGTGTGTTTTAACAAATGATTTTGGTCCCACGTGGTGAGACCCTAAAATAGACCCACAGGCTGATTTGTGTGCAGTGCGCCTGCCATTGGAGCACCCTAAATAGGTCAGTTTGGCTGGCCACCAGCCCACCAGCACCCGCAGAGAGATGGGACTCTTTCACTTGTGTGACAAAAGTGTTGAGGCCCTTTTGATTCAGGCCTGAAACCTGAGCAGACGGGAGAGAGAAGTCCCCAAACGTTTGCACAGCCTGTGAAAGTGGTCGTGTCCTGCTAGTGAGGAGGAACTCTGAGCTTTAATTAGGCTTGTAGGCCATGCCAAAGCATTGGCTCTATCTGTTTTTACTGAACTAGTGGAGGACTTGTGATTCGTTATGGATACTATACATCACAGACCTATTGTGGTAACTATTATAATCTTGGTGTTCTTATTTAAAATTTAAGCAAAGACTGCTGAGCCCAATTGCATTAGTGGGATGAAGATTAGGAGTCTTCATTTCAAAATATTAATAACGAGGGTAGTTGGTGTCCCAATCCTTTACCACTGGAAAAGGAGAACATTCAGAGCTCTCAGCACTAATACACTTTTTTCCTTGCATAGAGGCATACTTGAAGCCGATCACATCCGCCTGCGCTAGGCTATATGCCTCCTGCGCTGTGACCTGTAAGGCACAGACTCCACTGGAGCCAAAACCCAGGGCCTACAGCAGGAAGAAGGATGGGACCAACCTGGCCAGTCCCCTTTAAGGAGCCAGCCAAGTCTCTGTGTCTGCTTGACAACCCAGTAAGGAAAGCTAACAATAGATGCCTGGAAAGCTATTGTTCACCACAGATGAGTGACTTTTTAGACTTTTGTTTGAATTTGAATGTTTGTTATGTTTGTCGAAAGGTTGGAAAGGTAAATAGCACTGAACACAACCAAAGATGATGATACTATGTCTAGATGCTCTTGTTGACTCAGAAAAAGTATTGTCATGTGTTCATCTTTTTGGATACCCAAATTAACTACAATACCTCCAAGACGAAATTATGTATCTCATGGGAGAAAGGCTTATAGAAAAGAAATGCATAATGTGTAAAGCAAGAATTCGTCATGTATGGAAGAATTTTTCTGAGCCAAAGTGTTAGTACACACGGCCACGTTGTGTCAATCATGTCTTACCCTTACAGGTATTCTGTATTCTTTGTAGACTTACTGCATTCATAACTTCAAATCACCGAAAACATGTAAGGGCTATAACGAAATGATGACACAGAGTTTCCTTTAAACGATCTCTATATTGGGGAGGAACAACATTTTCATTATTCCTTCCTGGTGTCCTCAATCATTTTAATTAAGTTGTGACAGTGTGCTACGCCTTGTGCCACGCCCCCCTTTGGAGAAACAGAATGAGAAGAAAATAATCAGACTCACAGGAACAGTTCAATAAATTAGAAGGCCAAGAAAGTCGTCGGAAATTAAAATGCAAATTATCGATTGCTTTGTTCAGTGATGTTGGGCGGGGCTATATACCGGTACCGGCCAATAAATGTCCTTTCGCCATGGCAACATGCCCATATCACTTCCCGAACGCCTCCAAAGCTGAGGACTTAATTAGAAATACAATAACCTGGTGGTGACACAAGTCTAAGATGTCACTCAACAGTGGGCTGCAAGGTGGCAATGGAGAGGCATTCTACGTGTGGATTGACAGCTAGGGACCGGCCAGGACTCCCTCTGTCAAAGCCGTAAAAGGACAAAGTACGGTCAAAACAGTGTCAAAAAGTTTCACCTCTAGAGAATAGTTTTTGGAGTGTCTGCTTGTTTTTTAATTGGTGTTTGTTTAGCAGAAAGTGGGGCCCTGTTTCCATCGACCCCCCCCCCAGGGATGGTTGCACTGTTCATGTCTACTGATAGAGCCCAGCTTCCTGCGTTGACTGGAAAGGGTTCTGAGGGTGTCCCACTAAAGAGGACATGTCCAGGTTGGGTGTTGTGCTCGCTTCCTTTCCTCACCTTTCTCTCTCTCCTTCTCTCGCTCTCTCTCTCTCTCTCGCTCTCTATATCTCTCTCTCTCTATCTATCTATCTATCTCTCTATCTATGTATCTCTCTCTCTCTCTCTCTCTCTCTCTCAGAAAATCTCTTTTAAAATGTCTCTCCATTTTTCTCTAATTAATTTCTCTCACTCTTTTTATCAACGTTTCAGGTTTTAACACAAGCACATGGAAACACACACACACACACACACACTCACAAGCATACAGTATTACAGGTAGTATAAAAGCTTTTTTTGCTGCAAACACAAACAAACAAAAGCTAGCTGAAAAGCACTAAATTCAGCTCATTTTCAGGCTTGCCTCCAGGTGGCTTCGAGCACATAATAGACAAGCTGGGCTTGCACAGGGGGGAATGGGAATTTGTCTGAAGAGTACAAAGGACAGATTTGCTCTTACTAATGTGTATAGAGACAAACCTCTTCTCCCTGTTTTAACTAGGAGCCGGTGCTAGTGCGGAGAGGATGATAACAAAGAGGTGGAAGGTATCTACCATGTGGTAATACACTTACAGTGGGAGTTGGGGGGGGGGGGGGGAACAATCCGGGGACAAGATGGCAGATGGGGGAAAGATGTAGGGGGGCTGGCCTTTTCGCTGTGCCATCCTGACCTAGTCTCACCGGGGATATTGACGCTTGAAAAGCACCAATCAGCAGTCACAATGCACACATACTTGGTAGACTATGTCTGCACAGGCTGAACAGACCCTTAGCAGCTCGTAAAAGAATGACGATCAGGAGCCCTGAATAAGTCATGCCTACAAACAGGTTTTTAGAAGTCACCTTGTGTGATCCTGCGGCCATTTTATTCTGTAAAGAAGCAAGCTGATCATTTCCCAATTCTGATATTTGATAAGTACGTTTCAGGAATAAGCATCATACTTTAAATGTTATTACATCACATGGTTTTACATTCAGAAAAGTGCTTATGTGGGCCAATATTTCCAAACAATGTCAACGGAGTAAAGTTCAGTCAAAACATTTATGAGTGAATGAATCCATAAAAAAGTCTGTTCTCTTCTATGAAAGCTTTTCAAATAAAAAAAATGCAGCAACAATTGTATTAAAACAGGTGTTGAGAATGTCCTTACTGTGTTATGAGAAGAGTGACTTTCATATATTTTTTTTGTAACAAGGTGTTTAATTAACACAATACTGTATATATGCCATCGACTTTACGATATTTTTTTCTCAGATAAAAGTGGATCCTGCTTAGGTTTCTGTAACTTATCCAATTGAGGAAGTTCTTTCAATGACTTAAAAAATCCTACGAATTTTGAAAAGCTCCGCTTTACCTGTCCCAGAATCTATGCCTCAACTGATACAGACAGGCATTTAAAACACAAAGGCACATGGAGTCTCATTGAGAGTCAATCGCCCCTCTTTCAGCCCTCCATTCTAAAGCTACTTTCTGTTGTGCCCTGCTCAGTTTTCCCTGTGGAGGAAAATCTAGCCGGGGCCCAAAGCTAACTGTTTTGCTGTGAGGGAAGTGAAGGCCCAACTTGTCTCAACACACCTGCACCTTTTGCTTTGTCCTGTCCAGTCGGCTGGAAAAATGGCGATGGAGGAGGAGGAGGAGGAGAGAACATGCAGCGGATGGGGGATTGGGTCCTCTAATGTTTATGAAAGATTCTTTGATAAGGAAACAAAAAAAGCTCCTGCTGTGCTGAAGCGATTCCCAATGAGCATTGTGTCACTAGTTTCAGATTTAGCACCTTGCGGGCAAAAGCCCTGTGTGCCTCCAAGCGCTCTATTTACAAAACATACATGTTTGTTGATGAAGGTAAGCCAAGCTGATTTAACTCTTTGGCTGTGGATGAGAGTGGTGGGGAGAGAGCTGAGAAGTGGAGCTTAGAACACAATCTCGTTACTTCTGTCAGCGAGCACTTGCAAAAGATCATATTCCATTTTTTTTAACACTGAATGTCTTCGTTTGCTCAATTGATATTTTAAAAAGGTGATGTAATGTTTTAATTGCCGCAAAATGTTTTGGAACTGACTTTTTGTTAATACAATTTTTATTTACTATGTTCCTAAAGGACATCCTAAACTTTTTATTGATTGTTTGCTTGTTATAGGTAGTTGTTTACCAGTGGTGATGCAAAATAAGCTGAGTTAACGTTTGGCCTTTTAAACTGTTTTTAAGACTTCCTTGGAAATCTCTGAATTGAAAATGGAATTTTTGGTATTCACTGAATTGACACCTTTCATATCATTGTAGTTTAGTGTTTTTGGATTTCAGATTCTGATTTAACTA
>JAVQIZ010195118.1:0-13346 GCA_036023535.2 Galaxias brevipinnis | reverse complement strand
GCTAGAGAGAGATAGCAGACTGATCTAACTACAGAGAGATAGCAGACTGAACTAGCTAGAGAGAGATAGCAGACTGAACTAGCTAGAGAGAGATAGCAGACTGAACTAGCTAGAGAGAGATAGCAGACTGAACAAGCTAGAGAGAGATAGCAGACTGATCTAACTACAGAGAGATAGCAGACTGATCTAACTACAGAGAGATAGCAGACTGAACTAACTACAGATAGATATCAGACTGAACTAGCTAGAGAGAGATATCATACTGAACTAGCTACAGAGAGATATCATACTGATCTAACTAGAGAGAGATAGCAGACTGATCTAACTAGAGAGAGATAGCAGACTGAACTAGCTACAGATATATAGCAGACTGAACTAGCTGACCTCCAGCGCTACTACACTCTCCCGTTCTGAACTAACGTCAACCCAAACGTAATATTCTGTGTCACCTTTTATCAACTAAAGACATTATTGATACAGATCTCATGTCATTACACAAAGATGGCTAGGATCCTGTTTATCTTTGCTTCTCACCAGGCTACTCTATTTGAAAAGGCTAAGTACTTTCTTATTTAGAAAAGCGCTATACAAGTTTAATGTACTCAATTATAATTAATAATATTATCATCACGGGCAGCACGATGGCTCAGTGGGTAGCACTGTTGCCTCATAGCAAGAAGGTCCTGGGTTCAATCCCCACCTGGCCCAAGGGCCTTTCTGTGTGGAGTTTGCGTGTTCTCCCCGTGTTTGCGTGGGTTTCCTCCAGGTGCTCCGGTTTCCTCCCACAGTCCAAAAACATGCAGGTTAATTGGTGACTCTAAATTGTCTGTAGGTGTGAATGTGAGTGTGAGTTGTTGTCTGTCCCTATGTGTCGGCCCTGTGACAGACTGGCGACCTGTCCAGGGTGTACCCTGCCTCTCGCCCTGTGTCGGCTGGGATAGGCTCCAGCGACCCTGCATAGGATAAGCGGTATAGCTAATGGGTGGATATTATTTTTTCGCTTGATGGGTTCGATGGTTTTTAAGGATTTAAACACATACAGATTTTAAGCTATGCAACACAAACTAACTTGTCTTGCACCAATCAAGTATTTTCTGATATTAATTCCACCTTAAGGAATTCTAGCTCTGATTCTTCGGTAGGCATCTGGGCGTTGTTGGCATGTAACCGTAGCAACTCGCCCTTGAGCAAAGGCAAGGCTCTCTTCTCCAAGGTGCTCTTGGAGATATACTGGTCCGGACGAAAGTAGTTCTTCCCATTAACCTGTATCGGAAAAACCAGACCTGGGTAATCATAAATTAATAAAGTAAACATCATTACTGGGTCAGACAATTTTGTAAGGACATGGAGGTTAGAAAACATTTGAATATGTTTGCATGGACAAATAATCTGTCTAAACTATGTGCAGTTTAGTTTTAATGTTGTTTTCAGTGCTTCAACAACAAACATATTAACTGGTAATAATCCTATCCTCATCATCCGACACAGAACTCTTCTAGATGAGGGAAAATAAAGAGATGTGTACCTCAGGCAGGCAGTCTCCATACTCAGCCTGCAAGGCCAAGGCACCCAGGAAGAGGCCGGTCTCCTCATGGCAGGACAGTCGGTCCTCAAGGAGGTCCTTCCTCAATTGCAGGTATAACTGGTGGCGGGTGAATTTGTGCCTGATGAAAATGCACCCACAGAAAAACAATATTGGGGCTTTGAATTTGAAGTTACCGTATTGTAACTAACTAAATGTACTGAATTGTTGATTAAAGGCTGCAGGAGAAACTAAAATATCTAGTAGCCGTAATGTAACTGAATAAAAAGTGAATGCCCAATGTGGACTACAGCACTATTTGTGAAGATACTCACAAAAGTAAAGAAATATCATTGACAAAGAATTTGACCCTGAAGAAAAGGACAAACATTGATGTAGGCACTTTCTTCCAACAGTCTGGGGCAACTTTGGATATTAATGTGTCCGTGTCCAGAAAGAAAAATTCATTATCTAATAAATAAGAGAAAGATGGAAAATGGCATTCATTCACTCAGTTAATAAAATTACATTGTATTGAAATGTATATGGCCCAGCATATAAACCACACATTCCCCGGTCAGAAACGTTACCATCAATATAAGCAAGGCCAAAGTAGAAGTGCTCCACCAAGTTCGAGTGGGCTACTATCATGTCAAACACGTCTGCGCCACTGGACTTGACGTCACACTTGACCAGGATGCTCTGTCCATTAGGCATAACCACACTCAGCTCTCTCTGGGTGGACACACACTTCCCTTTCTTGGACTGCAGGGACATAAACAGGGCTGCTATAATCCACAAAATCAACACTGAATCGTTCTCATGGCTATAGATGAGTCTATTACATCAATATGATTTTATGATGCTGATATATTACTTTTTGATGCATCTTTACTTACCAAAATAGATCCAGGCAGCTCTAAGACCACAAGGGGCTCATCTAGCATCCTAATAAACTCTGGACCCACTTCCTGCGGAATAAAGCATTTTGAGAACACAACAGGGAAAACCTAAAGCAAAGAAATCAATAATTTGATAATTTCTTTTTATAAAAAAATAGGATTTGCCCTCTTACTTTAAACCTCTTGTCATTAAGACTGACAGTGGATTCGTAGGGGTTGAGGGCTCGTGCGATGCTATGACGCTCTAAGTATGGGCTACAGGGGTTTCGGGACTGCCAGCTGCAGGAGCTCTCTCGTTGACGAACACTAGGAGTGAGTCTGGGAAGAAAAGACAACAGCTCAGAGCTGTGGAACAGGCCAAACCTGAGGGCAGAATAGACTTGCTGGCTCTTCCGAAAACCTGAAACAGTCGTGCTAGGCGTGTCACCTGAAGTGCTCTGACTGGAACGGCTGTGCTGAGTAGGAGCTGGAGAACTTGCTCTTCAGAGTCGGCGTGGAGTTACGGTGCGAAGAGCCTGAAAAAAAACCACACCCACGTATTTTGCTTGGACAGAAGATCAAAGGTAAAGAGGTTTACAATCGAGTCTGTTGCAGAGAGAGGGGATAAGCACCATGAAGTCTGTCCCGGACCATCTGACTCCGGTCTGAGAGCTGAGCTCCATTCCCAGCCATGGACACATGGTCAACCTATAGAATTGAACCAATACGCATGCATTAGTAACAATTAGCTGTTGCACAAACTTCATAGCAAGGGATTGTTAATATGGGCGATACCACCCTATTTCTGCTCCCTCCCTTTGAAAAGAAAATCGGCACTGACTGATGGAAAGGGCCGGTTTGCAGTGTGTGCCTACTTGATTAACAGGCTGTGTTTGAGGAAGAGCAAGCTCAGTTGGTTGAAGCCGTTGGAAGCGGTTAAACGCTAATTTGTTTAAAGGCTAATACATTGCTGTATTTATAGCTATCATTCTCCTCTCTGATGTAAAACTCCAGTCTAATAGTCTGAAAGAGACGAGTACTGGCTAAGGAGAAGGGTGGGCCAGAGGAGCTTGTTGCAGGTCTTTGGTCAGACCTCTTTCAAGGAGCAGCTCTCACCTGGGACGCTCCCTGTGGTGTGACCTCTGGTCGTGTTTCGTGTTCCTCAGTCAGATTAACAGCAGGAAGCACCAGGTTAAGCTCTAATCCCACATCACTATCAACCAACTGACCTAGCGACCTGTTGCTTCATTGAACTGAACGTCAGAAAGCCCCGTGCTGTGCTCAGGCCCCAATGGGTTGAGGACGCGACGCATGTCAAAACGACAGCGGCAGCTGGCTGGTGAGGGTTTTATGCCTATTTGCAGCTGGTGATAATGGGGAAATGCCTTCAAAGCTAAATCAACGCATTACCAGAAGACAAGACCCAAGTCCAGCATTAACCAAAAACCGAATGTCCCTCACGGAGTCTCTGAAGACGTCCTCGACCAGCTGTTTGATGAGGCGTTCAGGCGTGGGCAGCACACTGTCCTTGTTGTGCAGGTCACAGGTCTCCAGCACCGTCATCAGGTCCGCCCGCCTGTGCACCCCGTCCTCACACATCCTCAGCAGCAGGCTGTTCAGCTGCTCACTCAACTGGATGGGCTGGAACAGGGGTGGGGTGGGGGGGGGGGGGCGAGAGGGAGGGAGAGAGAAAAGCATGGGAGTTTGGTCGTGTCGTTTATGAAGGTGCCATCATGATCCATGGCAGTAGGCCCTCCGTCGAGGGTCGGCGGCGCTCACCTGGTTTTGAGGTAGTTGATAGTCGACGCACCAATAGAGCGTCATCCCCAGTGAGTAAACAACCATCTGACGGACACCAGAGACAAACAGAGAGAGACATAAGATGTCTGCCTTCAATTGAAATGCGGAGACTTCATAGCAAAACAATTTATGAAACGTCTTCCACCAATTCAATCATTCTGAATCAGTTCATATAATTCATGGCCGTAGCATTGATGTGTTCTTTACATATCCCACTATCATTTATTCAGGGATGGCATGCGGGACCTTCTCAGCAGCGGTGCGGGTGGAGGCGGCGTGTCCCTGCTGGACCTCTGGGGCGGTGAAGGACAGGGCGTCCTCGGAGCGGGCGCAGCTCTTGAAGGCAAGGCCCCCGTTGGCCGACAGCAGCACGGACCCCGGACTCAGGACGCTGCACATGTTCCCTGGACCTGGGGTTGGACAACATGGAGGTGATCATGCTACAAACCTTTCCTCTGATAGAACGCAGTCAGTGCACACATTAAAGGAGGGGAGGGTTATTGTCATAACATACTTCTGACCCTATAGTACTCCACCAAAACTGTGCCGCTCTTTTTTTTTTATTCGTTCCACTGTTAACCAGGCCAGCTTAGCCCAGTTCAAATTGATCCTGCAGTGTGAAACTGCTGCGGCTTACGCTCGTCTAGAGCAGTCCTCTACCTCTCCGACTGACGTCACCGGTCTAAGTTTAGGCTGTAGCTGCCGTGTCCTGCCGGTACCTTTGCAGGAGATGTCCAGTAAGGCCTCGGAGGCGCCCAGCAGCAGACCCCACACCTCATCCTCCTCCAGGGCCGAGCCCCGGGCCTCCAGCACCTCCGCCAGGGTCACAAACGTACCCATCCTGGAGGTGACAGACACAATCTGTAGAGAAGGAAACACATGCAAATCTATAAACATATAGCTTCAAGCACTTACAGTAACACACACACAAATAGTGCAACTACAGTGTATCCATGCACAGGCACACAGCTCAATCAATGGCATTATGTAGACTTACTAGAAAATGCATGGCATGCACTTCACTCAGTGTCACTGCTCAGACAGCAGTGCCAAACTAATTTTGGTGCTGGGAGCAAAAGAGTGCATCACCAAAATGGTGATCAGGGTCCTATTTCACAACACTGCAGTTGCCAAGCCAGAGTTCTGCACAAGTAGCATTTGTTAGGGACAGGTACATAGAAAACAATACAATCAAGACATTATAGCGCTAACCGGACTTATACTAATGCGGCAGCCGTTGTGCCGGGTGTTGAGAAGACACACCGCCGTTTTACGATAACAAATTCAAAGAAGCAAAGGTTTTGTCCAGGATAATGAGATCAGGCGCTACCGTGGTCCCTCTCCAGTTCTGCGTGGGGCTAATACTCTGGATGAGTAGGCGGCTAATGCCGGGAGAGGCCTCTTCCTTCACCATCTGTCCCTCGCTCCGCTGACGTCCCGTCTCACGCATCAGACTTTCACACGTTCCAGCAGAGACGTTGCTGTGCCCTGTAATTGGCTTTCGGCGAGCCAGCAGGATTTTCTCAAATGGATCTGCCCCGCACCTCTCATTTTTCTGCTGCTGTCACCAAGGTTACGGTGGACCACAGTGTCAGGATGGGTTTTTGTGTGTGTCACATCCAAATGCATTTGGTACAAATATGTAGCACCACTAAAAGGGAGGTCATAAAGGTTTACGCTCTCAGAAGCAAAGGTCAACACATCGTTTCACTGATCTGACACAATGATAATTAAAGAGACAATGTCATACAAAAACTTCAAATGATCCTTTTTCCATTGGTCTAGCAAAGAATTTGGTCATGAATCATGTGTCATGACTGCGATGTTGTGTGCTGCCATTTCTACCATTAGTAGTTGAGTGAGTCCACCATGAGCAGGACAGGTACATTGCTGAGCTAGATGGAGGACTTCACCATGTTCAAACTGTTTATGTTTTGTCTATAAAAAGGTGTAAATAAATTCATGTTTAAACAACAAAGGTTTCTTTCAACTCTAGTATAGGTCATCACCACATTTACAATGAAGCAATTGTCCTATTTGGAAAACTGTTCTCTCGCACTCTCTCCCTTAATTGGACACAGGAACAAATAGCATCTCAGTATATGTCCAATAGGCTGTAGACTACATCAATTGGTCATGGCTTTGTGTCCTATACAGCCAGTGAGATTGCACCACCAGGGAAAACCATCAAACATCCAAGTCTGGACAATGGCAATTAATTTAATAATGAATTAGATTAAATGTGATTGGGACAAAGATACCAAACCACGACTAATGAAGTCTGTTGGAGATCCTCATAAATCATATGCTAAAATTAAGCTTTTTTTTTTACCAGGTAAGTCCAATCGAAGTTTTCGAAGTATGATCGAAGTGCAATGTTTTCATCTTAAACTAAATACATTGATAAAAAAAACAGCTGGCTGAATTTTCTTTGTTGTTTTTTTGGGACTGAGAACAAGATAAAAATGTTGAAAAAAAAGAAAAAAAAATGTTTAGAATTCTTCATTCTATAGAAATTATTTATTTGGCAATATGTAATTTCAAAGGTTTAGTGATTGTTTATTGTTTGCATGCATCTACTTCTATTTAGTTGGAATCAGATTTGTTTATATATTTGATGTCTATATATTTAATTATTTATTGACGGGGATATTTTTATTCTATTAATTCTGTTATAACTTGATTCACATCTTATTGGCTTCTCAGAACCCAAAAGATCATACATACACCTATATACACTGGAAGAAAATACGATATTTGTTTATAGCTGAATCCTGTTTCAACCTAAACTACCACAAGTATCATCAACTAATCAACAAAATAACTTTACAAGACGGACTGTAGCGAACATGATTGTCACCTCAAAAAGAGCACCATTAATGATTGTTAGCATAACTGGTTACACCATATAGCCTAATAGAGATTACGAAAACCTTTTGATTTGAACAAATAGTTGCAGCTTTAGTCTATCCAATTTAGGCTACAGGCATATTAGAGAAATACATTTTAGTTAATTACAATGTCGGCTAAATAAGAACTCTTTTTAAAGATTGATCACTGAACACTTTTTTTTTACACAACTTCTGAAAAGGCGTGCATATTTATCCGTAAACCTTATAATTATAATTTAAAGTAAAAATAATTGTTGCCTACCTTATTTCATTCGGTAGCTGAGGAGATCGCTGGTCCTGGTTTCTTTAGGATGTCCGCTCCTCACACATAATCCTCTCACGCATCTCCCACCTTCACTTGTCACTCCACACGCCAAGCGCATTTTTTTTTTGTCCACCAATAGGATTAATTACCAGGGACCTATATATGGACCTACCATAATTTATTTGACAAAACTGTACCACCACAAAAAAATACAGATTGAAAATCTAACTTGCTCACAATTTAGTGACGTGGGGATACCGTGTTTTCTGTCACTATGTCTTATTTTTAGACACTGGGCCTAAGAACTCAATTGGATTACCGGGGCGAGCCGAGTGTCAGCGACCAAGCACTGTATGACCATTTCGTAGGCAGCAACGTTTAGGTAATCTGTAATTTTCCGTCAGTTTATTCTCTTTACCGAAAAGGGCCTAGTCGAAATGAGACTCAAAGGAAAACCTGTCTCTTTCTCAATCTTGAGGGGGCGCTATATCATTGGAGAATTTCTAAAGTAAAGTCTATGTAAAGGCGATATAATGCAAGCTTTTAATTCCTCCTATTTTGGATTGATATTGTACTAAAAAATCATATATAAAGATAATTATATAACAAATAAATAATTGAGCTTATGTGTTCAGCTTTTACGAATGAACTTTATTTTATTATATTTGCCCACGTGCTTCTATCTATTCAACTTTAAATTACTCCTATCTCAAACACACAAACAGAGATACCCCCCCCCCCCCCCCCACACACACACACTCAAAAAAAACTTTGAAAAGTGAACACGTTCTTATTTTTTTTGATTAATAACAAAAGCATTAAATGCAATAGGGTCTATGCTGTATAATTGTTGTGTTGCCTATTGTTGGACCTCAGCTTGGTCCGCTGTTACAAAACATTGCAAGAAGCGTCAGCTACGTTGCAAAATCGTTCACGATCTTGAACGTTCCTCCTTGATCGGCGACCAGCATAGGAAACATCGCAAGGTTTCGACGACATCGGTATGAAATGGCAGAAACTGCTTGTGTCACGGAAGCACAAAGATTAGGCTACGTAGTACACATGTATTTTGCAGTGATCCAGGCCTGGTAGTGCACGGGAAACGCAGTGGCTCTAGAAGTTGCCTTATGAAGGACTAAATCTTATATTTTCGTCAAACAATCTGGCTGTATATTTCAGTGACGGATCAGCGACGGTGGCCTGACAGTGTTGGAATTACTCACACATTCTATCGGAGAGGGGTGAGTTGGATAAACAGATATCAAAGACATGTTATTGTCCACCATTGGTGGTTGGTATTAGCCACTATTGGGTCGTCTAGAACACATAAAATGCTATGAATTTGTGTATTTGGAACATACAGTAACCCACAGAATAAATAGGTCTGGCCTGGTTGGCAAACAACAAATCGTTCCGCGGACAAATTGTAGCAGTGAAGTGTCTCGAATGAAAAGAACGCACCACTCCTAGAAGAAATTAGCACTGGCTATATGGCTACAATGTAACCGTACTGGTTACACTGGTGATCATTTGAAAGTGAGAGAGGTGACCTGGCTGTATTTTCACATAACATCCCCAATCCTATGGATTTTAAGGCGTGACAGTTGTTATTGTTATATTTGACCTAGTAGTGTCATTTATAACACTTGCAAACGTATGCTTCAATTATTTTTCTTTGCATATGACATCAATATATCTTGTATGGTTCTTTACAGTTTGGTACATATGCAGCCTTATATTGGGACCAATTGTTCTTTTATTTTCATACGATTCAACCACATTGGAGTAACCAACTATCAATAGCCAACATTAAATCTGTGATTTGGTTGACTTGGGTGTTACACGTTGCATGAAGTATTATAGTCCTTGTTTAGTGTAGTCATTAGAATATTATTGGAGATGCGTAACATTTATTCAAATATGTTGCTTACCTGATCTAATTGGATGTTAACATGTCAGGCATGTTTTGTTTCATGTGCTGCATTGGTTTGCCTTTGTGTGTGGGTTTTTAGAACACCGCCTGTTTCTTGAGGAACAGGTGAGAGGAATGACATTTCGGGGGCCTGCTTTAAGAATGCACATTGTGTTGCTTGCCCCAGCACTCTCCCTTTCTCTCTTTCTTTCTCTCCTGGTCCTCTCTTGCCTGGGTTTGACAGCCTGACACATTCTGTGTTCCACCAGAGATGTCCCTGGACCGTTGCATGTCCACAGCTGTCCACTTTCAGAAGGTGCCTTCAGTTGAAACTCCGACGTCACTATTTGGGAAAACATTTTGTATGTACAAATGGGATCTTATGATAAGCGCTCTTAACCCTCAGTGTCTGGTATGCAATGTAACACTTTAATATAATATCTGTGGTCCCTGATCAGGTAATCTAAATCTGCATCCCTGGCGTTGAGAGCATGAACAATTTTTTGTATGCTAATGCAATTCCCTTTTCCTATTAAACTATATGACCAGATGTAGATAACAATTTGAAAGAGACTCAAAGAACCTCTCAAAAATGCTGCCTCTATAGATGAAAGCCATGCGTCGTATTCACAGCTCACCTTGCACCACGCTGCATGTTCATATGACATGTGCTGTTTTTCCCATGCTCAGAAAAAAGGCCTGAATACCATTTTGTAAAGCACCCTTGTGAAAGCAAAGTGTGGACTGGCGTCAACGATCACCAGCCTGGAGATCAATCTGATGACAATAAGACATGACAATAATCTTTTGCTCCGATGCCAACCTTTTGATCTATTTTGTAAAGCAACAGCCCATAAGCAGACCAACATTCAATATTTCAGTATAGTCTCAAATACTAATGTGGGTGTTTCACTTCTTGCTATGGCTCACCTTTAGAGATTTATCAGAAAGCACACGTTACCCATGAACACATTCTTCTAATCTAATCACTGGTGGAATCTCTGAAGATTCTGGCTCTGCCTCCAGGTAAACCTTACTTTAGACCTCTGTATTTCAGTCCCTCCATCTTCAGGTAGTACACACGGTGCCGTTCCAAGCGGAGAAATAGAGCCCTGTTTATGGGGGAGAGGTGTGCAAAGGAGGGCACAACGTGGAAGAGGAAAGCCAGAAAGGTGATAAGAACAACTAGCTGAGGACGAGAAGGGAGGGCTGCAGCGGAGAACGTGGGAGAACGATACGAAAGGAGAGCGTTGGCAATGGCCTGTCAGTGTATGGAGGTCAGCTCGTGGTCTGCGGACTGCGAAGCCCCTTCTCAGGACAAGGTTCAACATTTGACTAATGATTTGTCTTCTATCTCTGTGGCAGGACTCTCTGTCTTGCACGCGCGCGCACACACACTCACACACACACACACACACACACACACACTAACTCATTTGTTCCGTTTGCCTGGGCCATGATTAAATACTTGTCTGCAGGCTCGATGCAGCATTGAACTTGGTGTGTTGCAGCCTTTCTCTGTACACTTGAGTCCTCCTATCTGGCCGGGGTACATCCTCCATCATAATGCTAAACTGGTGCTCGTGCCCTCCTGTCTACACTCTCCATACAGATATCTCTAATGCCGCCCCGGCATCAGGATCTTTACTTATCTTGGTTTGAAGAGGGTGCAGTTTGTATTAGGCTCTAGTGAGACAGATGCCTCTGTCTTCGGGACGATAGCCAGGGCTTTAGCCGAGCCTGAGGTAACCCTGAACCGTTGCTCCTTGTTAAGTTCCACATTGATCTCCATTGATCAAGAGGATGGTGGGCTGGCATTTGTTTTATTTTCTCCTGCGATGGCGTGTGGTTGATCAACATTGTTGTCTTTGAGTGCGGCAGGTCCATGCTAAGATGCTGGTGCTAGGCTGTGCATGTTTCCAACTGAAATTATTAATAAATCTTTAAGTTTAAACGAAAATTCATAATTTTTTTACATGCATACATACATAGAGAAAATGTTATGTCCATGATGTACTTGCCAGCAGCTCTTGCTTCTGAAGTGCAAGTCCTTTTCTTCGGGATGACGAAAATGAACACTGAACGTATGCATTGTGATGCTGAGCCCACTTTTGTCTGTGTTTCTCTCACAGGTCTTCAGAAGACACGACCACTTGGATGCCCAAGACGTCACGCTTTTTCAAAGATCTCATCATGAATCGGAATAAGCGTGAAAAGGAGTATTACAGTTTAGACGTCGGGGATTCGACTTTTACCGTGTTAAAACGCTATCAGAATCTAAGACCCATAGGATCCGGCGCTCAGGGAATTGTCTGGTAAGTTTTCCGGGACCTGTGAATTAGGAATGTACACTGCCTGCCTCGGTTTTTCTATTCTAATGGTGGACAATGAAATTGTCTTGGACACTGCTGAGCAGTTTTAATTGATCATTTATCAATCATTTCAATCAAACAATTGCAAACCACAGCAACTACAGTATAATACATATGTTTGAGCTACAAACACTCTGATGACTGTTTCCCTTTAATGAATTGTTGCTGACGTATCAGCTTGTGTTAGGAAGGTGCTCTAAATAGAATTGTAATGATTCATGTATTTGAAGATATATGTATATATATTCTCTTCTATTTCTCTTCTGCAGCTCCTCATATGACCACAACCTGGAACGAAATGTTGCGATAAAGAAACTGAGCCGGCCCTTCCAGAACCAGACCCATGCCAAGAGGGCTTACAGAGAACTGGTGCTCATGAAATGTGTCAACCACAAGAACGTAAGGCTTCTGCCCTCGCTGCACCTCCGTGTGTGTGTGTGTGTGTGTGTGTGTTAAAATGTTTTCTCTGAGGGATTGCTACGTTTCTTTAGGCATTACGTTTGTGAATATGACGTAGATCTAATGGACGAAAGGGTTAATGTGTAAGAGGTACGACGCAGGCTTTAAAAATCCATCCTTTTCAATGCTGACCCTTTATTATACAGTTTTTTTGGGCAAATTTATTATAATCCTATTTTTGTGCGAGGCTTTTGCACCATCTGCCAGCGTTAAATATTATTCCCTCACCCATCGTGCTCGGAGGATATTCATCATGCTTTTTATGTCCACAGATCATAGGCCTACTAAATGTATTCACACCCCAGAAGACACAGGAAGAATTCCAAGATGTGTGAGTATTACTCAGCCAATATCCTGCTCCTGCATTTTGATGAAAGAAGCGATGCAAGCCAAAGTGACTGTTTGTTGAGTTAGCTCCTAGCTTCTCGAGCTGGCGCTCAGCTAAAATATATGGTGTGTGAGCGTTGCACTTTAGACCACATTCACAGTTATGGGCCGCTTTCACATAGGCTAAACTTCACTGGTAGTCCTTCCTTGACCTTATCAGCTAAAAACAAAGGTCAAGAAAAAAGGGACCTGGAAAATGTAGTAGTATTTATTCACCTCAGCTCGGATGGCTATCCTTCTATTCTTGATAGCTTTGAGTCGTAGAAATGTCAAGGTGTGTATCTGGCTAGAAGTCCTCCGCGAGGTCATCGCCTCCAAACATTTACTGCACCTTTTCAGCGGCATAAGATTTACAATCAGACCTCTTTAAAGACCGGTACAGGCAAATTCCCCTTGGCAGCGTTTTTTTTTTTTTAAAGATTCCTCCCCAACACAAAACAAGGCTGCTATTTTAAAGCGATTGGCCACGGTACAAATAACCCATCTCATTAGCGCCATCTTGGAAATGACCCCGCCTGCCCATCCAAGTACACTTGATGTCTGTGGACGCGCTCTGCATCTATTAGGAAGGCCACTCGATATATTTAGAAGGGTTCGCTGGATCCATGCAGAAGTGCACTAGATGTCCAGAAGAGTGGAAAACGGCCGAGTGGCGTTCCACGAGCGTGGAGAGGAGTGAGGTCTGCTCCGAGATAAGTGATGGGTTTGTACATTGCGGTGCATGATGGGACCAAGTGTGATTCATTTCATCCTTACCGAGAAGAGAGGTGTGTGTGTGTGTGTGTGTGTGTGTGTGTGTGTGTGTGTGTGTGTGTGTGTGTGTGTGTGTGTGTGTGTGTGTGTGTGTGTGTGTGTGT
>JAVQIZ010195093.1:0-10432 GCA_036023535.2 Galaxias brevipinnis | reverse complement strand
TTTCCCTTATGTGATGCTGGTGGTTTTGCTAATTCGCGGACTGACACTGCCAGGAGCTGTGGATGGGATCAAGTTCTACCTTTACCCAGACCCAGCCCGTCTTGCTGATCCTCAGGTATTATTTATCATCCAGTCCCAACAATTTTGAAGTTAAGAAAAATATTAAGGGAATTAAACCGTGATTAAAACTGCTGTCATTCACAAAACATAGGCATGGATGGATGCTGGGAGCCAAATCTTCTACTCCTTTGGAGTTTGCACGGGGGTGTTGACTGCTTTAGGAAGCTACAGCAAATATGACAATAACTGCTACAGGTAACTTTTTTTCACAGTGGTGGGCCAAATGAGAGCTTATTGCAGACAAAAGAACAAATAAAGAGGTAACTTGAGTCACAAAAGCAATAAGCGACTGACACAGGAATTCCAAGACAATGTAAAACTCTTTACTGGGGGTTCTTCTTCAGGTATACAAATCAAATTATGAAACAAAGGAAACACAGGAAATGCAGTGCTTGAATACATGAACAGAAAACAACAAGTGAAAGCATTAACGTTGATTAACAGACTAATTGGTTTAGGTGAGCTGCTGAAAGGCCTCATGTGCTCCCCGGGTGACCGGAGCAGACACCTTGACTTTTGACATAGACAGTGGACAGGGAAACCCATGGACACCTTCAATCAATATAAATAGCTTCAAAGCTCAAAGCTGTAAATTCTCTTACAACACAATCCCTGCGGCCGTCACAAATGTATTTTAATTGTATTCTCAACGCTTTATTCTAAGTCCTTTACAGTTCTCAAAACACTGAAAATTATGATTTTGCATTAGGTTTTCTGACCACGTTGATTACTAATGAGTTTAACTGAATTACCCTCTATTCTATTTCAGGGACTGTGTATATCTTTGCTTATTGAACAGTTTAACCAGCTTTATTGCTGGCTTTGCCATCTTCTCTGTACTTGGTTTCATGGCTTATGAACAGGGTGTGGATGTAGACATGGTGGCTGAATCAGGTACCGACTGCAGATAATACAAACAACTTGTCTGTACACAAGTGACATTGTGCTAATATTTTATACATTTTGATGAGGATTATGGAAGTAAAGGATACAATTATAAATCATATGATCTTCACAACTATGTGACTCGATCAAAGATAGTAATAACTGTTTTATTTGTTTGTGTTGAAGTTGAATGCTGGGGCTTTAATTCTGTTACTACTTGCAGGTCCTGGTCTGGCATTTATTGCATATCCCCGAGCAGTTGCAATGATGCCAGTTCCCCAGCTTTGGGCGGTCTTATTTTTTATCATGATCATCTTTCTTGGATTAGATAGTGAGGTAGGATTAGCATCCTCTCTGTAATGGCTTGGTTGATTGGTGCTACTAAGTGTTTTGATTTAAACAACAAGGCCTCTCTCCCAACAGTTTGTGTTTCATGAATCTTTGGTCACGGCAATCAGTGATATGTATCCTACTTTCTTCCAACTTGGTCATCGACGTAAACTCCTTCTCCTAGCCATCAGTGTGGCTAGCTTCCTGGTTGGTCTGCTTATGGTCACTGAGGTGAGGGTTCCACCACCTCAGAAATGGTATATATTGAGGGGGCGAAAAGCTAATGAGAAGGACAGCTGCAACGTCTACTGCATGTTACGTTCACAATTGTGAATGTATGCAGCAGTAACGTTTTGAATTTGTGTCTGTAAGAAAGGATTTTCTTTTACAGTTTTTTTACAATCGCTAACAAGCATTGACCTATACTTAACATCCCTTTTCAAAACTCTTAACACACCAACCCACCTACATCACACAATTAGCCAAATACTACATTTTCTGCTCAAAACCACATTTTGTTAAAAAAAATACAGACTCTATATACCAAAATGCAAAAGAGCTTTGTCTACATACACTAACTCTGTCAAAACACCACAAGCCAGACTCAAAATCAAATACTTTTGTCAAATTACTAGCACATGTTTTCTATCCATGAGAAACATATACCATACCATATACCAAACATATGTCAATCATAACACGACTTTCAAAACACTAACATTTGATTGCATTACAAAAACTTCATTACATTTCATGTTTCTGTTCTACCTGAATACAGTACACAGTATGAATCACAACGTTTTTTATAATTCACTTTCCTTTTGCTGTGAACCACTTCACATGTTTGAGTGTTGAAAGTGTGCATTTTGGGCACATACTATCTAACAGTGAATGAGTCATCTTTACTTTATAGAATGTAGGTAGGCCTAAAGTAAAAAAAAAATTATAGATTTGCTACTGTAAAACATTATTAGCAACATGAAATTGCTGCCAGCGAGCAATAAAAAGGCTCTTTAGAGGAACAAAAATACACATACCTGTACAATCCACACATGTATTTGCATTCAGACTGGTGGCCTACAGTTACTGTGAGACAAAGCAACAGTAATGATAGAAGAAGTGTGAAATGCATTACTTATCTGTGACTTAGTTTGTTGAAAACCGGTTGACTGTCTGATATTACAGTAGGCTGGACTTTTTCACTAGCGTCTCTCAGTGATATACCATGGTTTACTGTATTACATTACAGTATTACATCAGGGGCAACAGCTCTTACTATCCACTGACACCACCACACGTTTGCACTCCTATCCCTTACTTCTCCTTTTCCATTGCCCTGTTCCAACTTATCCTCTGCCTGGTCCAGCTACTCCTCTCCCTGGTCCTCTCCCTCGTCCCACTATTCTTCTGCTTTGTCCAGACATTATTTTTCCGTCACCTCTCTTGTGTGTTCTGTTTTCACAGTGAACAAAATATACCCAAAAAGTCCCCTTTTTGCTGTGTATGTCCATGTCTTTGAAATACATTTAGTAAGATGGCTATGTATTTGATTGACATTTGGACTCAGATGTGGTTGGTTTCTTTACGCAATTTACAGTAAATCAGCTATTTTCCAATGTTTCAATTATATTTATGTCCAAAATGCTTAACAGATGTTTCAATATAGCTTTTGAGCTGTTGTTGTCGCAGAAGTAAAGGATTTATACTGTATTTAAGGTTTTGAACTTTCATTTCTGGCACGCAGTGTGAAATCATTTGTAAATAAGTCAAGAAAGATCCATCATTTTGGGATTGGGTCAACTTGTATGTAAAGAATATTTAAGCATTTTAGAAACGTGTTAATTGATTGTATATTGTGTGAAAACAACACATATTGTACTAATGGTATTGTCCACAAAGGAGAATGTTGTGCTTATTGTGTTTAGAGTTTTGAAAATGTGTCAACAGATAGGACAAAAGTATGTTAGCGATTGTAAAAAACTGTAAAGGGTTACATAGTTTCAGTGCATTCACTACCAATCTATCTCTAATTATAGGGAGGACTTTATGTCTTTCAACTCTTCGACTACTACGCCTGCAGTGGAATCACTCTTCTGTTTATCGCAGTTCTGCAGTCTGTCTGTGTAGGATGGGTATATGGTAAGAAGTACACAAAGATGGTACTCTGAAATATTTAAGTGTATACGCAAAACTGATTTACCAGTAACATTTTTTATTATGTAAAAAATCTTATCCTTGAATATTATAGAATTATAATGTAGAATAAACAGTAAGTGGTAGTACTTGAATGGTTTTAGACTTTTCAAGCTGACATAGCTAACATAGTTTTCTGTCTACAAGGTGCGGATCGTCATTATGATAATATTGTAGATATGATTGGCTACCGACCATGGCCTTATTTGAAGTATTGTTGGCAGTACGCGACACCAACTGTATGCACTGTAAGTACTACACGTGTATGTCTGCATTTATGTCTTCTGGGACTAACTGATTTATGTTAATGTTGCTATTTATTGAAACATTTGTTTAGTTAATCATTTTCTTTTAATAGGGCACATTTGTCTTTTCTTTGGTCAAATACAATCCTCTTAAATTTAACAACACATATGAGTACCCCTGGTGGGGCTACCTAATTGGGGGGATTTTCACTCTCTCCTCAACGCTCCTGGTTCCTTTATGGATGTTGTACATTGTTAGTGTCACTCCTGGAACACTGAGACAGGTAACGTCTATAGCATTCTTTGTTTTCCTGTTGGCATCAATATCATAGGCTCTGCAACAAAATACATCCGTAAAATAAAAATTATAAAAATAAATATCAAATACATTTGTATGATAGATATCCAAAAATATATAAAGCATAACCTTGCGGTAATGCACTATAAGATTACCGTTAGTGAGCCCATTATCTGCAATTCAGTCAAGTTCATCTTTCTAAATTTGTTTCATTACTTCCTTAAAGAGAATGAAAGTTCTGTGCACGCCGGCAAACGATTTACCAACTCCATCAACAGAAAGGGCTCTCTACAGCAAAACGTTCCAATCATTCACAGAGCTGTGTACATTGCGCAGCTCTATAATAGAACTCCAAGATGTCTGACTGGAGGTCTCATAGAATACACAGAAAACCAACAGACAGCTGCAAGAAGTCAGAAGGGATTCCCAAATCAAGACAACCAAGTTATTTCAAGAAATAATGCATGTGCATGTATTCTCAGCCAAAGGACACAATAAATATATATGGAATTTATAACACTCATTCATACCTTCCCTTGGATAGTCTGAAAACATAAATATCATACCATTCCTTTTAGCTGCTTTTCAAAAGGGGCAGGGCAGCGTCAGTGTTTTCGTATTTCACAGGCAATGTTTCTTTGGGGCCAGATTATTTCAAAATGTTATGTGAAGGACAAAATACATTTTAGGTATGTGACCGAAATACTAAACTATATTTCATCTACCATGAGATTGAAAGTCACAAACATTTGAGAGACAATCTTTTTTGTTGTTGCATACTGTCTGCTTATTTTTGGGAAACCAAAATTATTTGTATTAGCAGTTTTTTACACATTTTCTAGCATTTGATTATCATCGATGAATGATCAAAATCCGTTATTTTTCATTTTTATATTATCATCAAATTGCATGGGCACCATCAAGTGTTTCATCATGGCAAAACTTTAAGGATATCAAGGTTAAATTCTGATCAATCTTTGCTGTGAAACTAAAAGAAGCACAAAATCTTAAACTCAAATTAGTAAAAGCACTTACAGAGTGGTATTACAGAAATACAAGATACTAGCATAATTCAATAATACAAGTAGCTGAAACAATGGGCAAATTGGTAAATAGGTCAAATAGGGAACTTTCTTTGCTGAAAGCTACAATTTGGTATAAAATTGGGCTTTTAACGTAATCAAAAGAGGCAGTTAGGTAATCGTTTGATAGGCCAATCAAAACTGTCACAATGGCGTGGGACTGGCATACAATATTTTTTGTAGTTGGGTTTCAGCATAGTCATTTTCATTGGCTATTGCCCAAAACTATTTTTCTATGGGTATTGTGGAGACCAAAATCTGTACTTTCATCACAGTTCAGTGCACCAAGTTAATTTGTGCCTAAATTTGTTCTACCGTGAAACAGAACAAGCGCAATATTTTTGCTGATAATACGGTTTAACAATTTGTTTCCGTTGTAACCCATACTTCAAATTATTTGCAGATCTCCGTCATAGCACAAAACTTAACATTTCCTATTACTCAGAATAGAACACAAACTGAGCAATCCGTAAAAAAAAAAAAATGGCCATCTCACATAGGCATAATGTTTGAAAACCTTTAGTCACAAAAGAAATATTCTTTAATGAAGAAGGTTATTGGTAAATTTTGTATTTGGCCCACTTTTGCCTGCGGTGTGACCGTAGCCTTAACTCTTGCCATCTTGATACAAAATCAGAATCAACTGGGCCTGCTCAGCATGTCTATGCATGCCAAAGACCATGATTGAATGCTAATTGTACCATTCAGTGCACCTGTGTGGAAGCATCTCCCTTCGTTATGTACTAATTTGTTCTGGTTTTACATTAATTGGTCACCCGTGTGTAGATATTTTTTATCTTATTTTTTTTAATACTGTGACTATTTGAGTATATTTTGTGCTATTGGTGGTACGGAGTCTCATTGGAAAAGAACATATTCATAAAAAAACGGGGGGTATAGGCCCATACTTTGAAACTAATACGATCGAGTAAATTGTTGCACACATTATAATTGTTTTATATAGTATATAAGATATGTACATTTAAAGAAGATGGATCGGTCAAGGCAAATGTCAAGTTCAGTTCAACTGTTTACATTGTACACACGTTACAGTCGCATGCATGCCCGCTTCGTTTTAAATATATTACTTCCTGTCGTTTTCAATGAACAAATCCCCTCCCACTGTAGCAGCATATCTGCGGGTTCTGACAAGCTCCGCCTCAGAAACTCGCACGCACTACACATAGAAAGACACTCACTCATAATCCTACACATGTGCATTGTAGTTGAATTCTGGAAAGGAGATACTGTTGGTCTAGAACTAAATTCCCATAGAAGAATTTGAAAAAACTTGGGAGACAGACCAGAACGCTCGCCCTTCTGAATTGCAGCTTACTCTCTCAGGTACTTTATTATTTTATTACTTTATTGCTCTTTTCTGACTACTCTTTATGTTCAAGTAGATATCAAAGAGGCTTCTACTGTTTCAGATAACGTAACGATATCTCTGTTGTAAGAAGGTCAGGTCTGCATTAGTTGCTTTGTTGCTCTGGCACTTGTATAGCCACAGAATGTAGGGAAAAGGTCACAGCCAGAGCGATCAGCCCCCTTCTTGTCCTTTTTTGTATAGCAACATTCTTTGATCTGGGAAATTGCATATTACAGTAAGGGCCTGTTCCAGCATATTCAAAAGTAAATTCTAATCTAAAAGCTAAACAACAGAAAAGCCTCTGGAGTGTTAGTAGTCAGTGTGATTTATTATTAATTCATTCAAGGATAAATACAAAACAGTTGAGAAAACACAGAATTTGCCACAATTACTGAATTATTAATGGTATCATAAAACATCATACCTGTACTTTTCTATAATCTAAAATATAAATCAATATGTGATGTAATATGATATCACAATTGAGAATTATCATTTAATTATAATTGATATATGTATTCTATTGCGGACATATGATTTTATCCTCAGCATGCTGCTACAGCTGTTTCTTTTACTCCCAACAACCCCTCTCTAGCCAGTGCTTGTAAGTGCCTGTAAGTATATGCATAATGTCAAAATGTTTTTGTTTTTTTGCATTACTGGCCTAGAACTGTTTAAAATTAGCGAAAATAACATGTACAATGACAGCAACCTCTTTCTCAAAGGTTTTCTACAGTGAAGGCTATGTTACAGGTAAGGACATAGCCCATCATGCTATAACCATGGGCGTTTTAAATAAAACTGTCTGCTTAGAAAGTGAAAGTGTTTTTGACCACTGTGGTGGCACATAGTTTTCCAGTTTGGGCCTGACTCCCACAGCAGTAATAGGCATCAACACAAAGGCAACATTGATGGCAGAGTTACCCTTGTGCCAAAGCTGGGCTGATGTCCTCCTACCCAAAACACTTTTGGCATAGTGTGGAATTTAAACAATTACTGTATACTGTTGACATGTTGTAATCTTGTAAGGGTTCGAAAAATAATATAGTTGTTATAATTTGTAGAAAAAATATAGTAAAATGCTGTTAACATAGCTGTTGTTGTTTTTTTTCTCATTAATAGAAAGTCTTGCTCTGTATTCTTTAGTGCAATGGACTCACACTACGACCCAGTGAAAACATTAAGAGGGACTTGCCAGGAGATAGTTCAACCTGCATCCAGCATCTCAAAAAGAGGCCAGTGGTCTAGCAAAGTAGAGTTCCTCCTAGCTGTTGCAGGACAAATTATTGGACTTGGAAATGTATGGAGATTTCCATATCTGTGCTACAAAAATGGAGGGGGTGAGCTAAAAATCTAAGTAATGAATATTATTGTTAGACAAACTCATTAGAACGGGGCAAACGTGTCCCAAAACATTTGAAAACTACTTGTAATGGTCTCCCAACAAAGGCTTAGTTTTTCATTTGAATGGTCCACGATTTAAACCGTGGATTTTATAATGTAACATTCAACTAGATGTTGCCATGACATAGTAATCCTTTCTTCCTCAGGGGTGTTCTTTATCCCTTACGTCCTCTTCCTCTTTACCTGTGGCATTCCCCTCTTTCTTTTGGAGACCTCTCTGGGCCAATATACTTCACAGGGAAGTATTACTTGTTGGAGGAAGATTTGCCCTCTTTTTGAAGGTAAACATCTGATTGGACGTCTAGACAGTAAGGAGTTACAGAAGTTCTGAGGTGCTCAATGGCCATGTTTTATGGCTTTTGGGTCAATGGGCCTTCTGGGCTGTGTCTGAAATGTGTTGTTACATTACATTACATTACATTCTTTTAGCAGACGCTTTCATCCAAAGTGACTTACAAAAAATAGTGCCTACAAAAAGATAAGGTAAAAAGTCAGGTTGATAAAATGAGCGCATCCCTGACCTAATCACCTAGATAAGAGCTAAGCAAGTGCTATATTAAACATCAGGATACAAAACAGAAGCATTGCAAACCAACTACAAAAATTTGTGCAAACAATTACTTAGTATATCAAGTAGAAATGCTAGGTAGACGCAACGTCCTTGTTGTTCATGAACCTATGTACTTCGCATTTAGCAAAAAGTAAATTATCCCATGATATAAGTCAGTCAGTCATTGGATCATTCTTGGTTAGCTATTTTTAGCTTAACATCTGGGTTTCTATCACATGAGCTATCACACGTGGTTAGGAGTTTTTGTACCCAAGTCAATGGCCATTCCCTGCTGTGACATGTGCAGTCAAAAATTTTGAAATTGTTAAAAGCAAAGATTTTCACAAAGCATCAGGGAGAATGATCACCAATTGTTGCAATGTCATGTAAAGTGGTAATTATAGATCTATCATGTCCTTCTCTATTCCAGGAATGGGTTATGGCAGTCAAGTGGTAGTTCTTTATTCCAGCATATATTACATCATCATACTGGCCTGGGCTTTCTTCTACCTCTTCTCTTCTTTCAGTTCTGAGCTTCCTTGGGCAAGTTGTAGAAACAGTTGGAACACAGGTTGGTCTGAGTGTAATATAAGGCTTTGATTGAATATGGGACGTTGTTCTTGGATTTTTGATGAATTACACTTTTTTTCTCTTGAAGAGACCTGTGTAGAGTTTCATCGAAATATCGGTAGCCATATTAATTTGACACTCGGGGCAAACTCAACCTCACCAGTAAGAGAATTCTGGGAGTAAGTAAACAAACCGCAAGTTCAACACCACAAACATTTGCCAAAAAAATCCTGTATAATATGGTTAATGTTAATATTGGAATAATCTTTACAGGAGAAGAGTTTTGAATCTCACAGGTGACGTGAATGAGCTTGGCAGCATTCGGTGGGAGTTGGCTCTTTGTCTTCTACTGTCCTGGATCCTCTGCTACTTCTGCATCTGGAAAGGAGTGAAGTCTACAGGAAAAGTGAGTCAGGATATTCATATTCTTTACAATGATACCTAATAATACAGAAATGACTAGCCTTAACGCTAGAGTGGGCAATATTATCAGTGAAATATTTCTCAACCAACCCAGTTTACAATTAGATCACAGTAAGACGTTGCACAGTAACTAACAAAACCTTGAGGACTTTTTAACGTAGTGTTCAGAATGTTTAACAAGACCATGAGTAGGTCCTTTACATAAAGGTTCTGCAAGTTGCTAATCTCAAAAACAAAAAAAAGTATGAATTTGACTGTTTAAATAATTAAAAGGGGCAGTGAGTAAGTGAGAGATGATGAAACATCTGCCTTGGGATATTTGTAGGTGTATTTCAGCTGCAATCAAATAGTAGGTGCAACTTTAAAAAAAAAAAACAATAAGTCTGTTTATAGATATTTTAAACTATCATCTGGTCTTGCATATCGGTATGGTGCCGTAGGAATCCAGTATAGAGAAATGATCCCAAATATATCCTACAAAATGTATATCCTTCAGATAAATTATCTTGCAATACAGAAGATCTACAACACAGTTTCCAACAAGATGATCTCAAGTGTCACATGATCAGGGGTCTGTGTTACAGTAGGACATTCTCAGCAGGCTCTGCATTTAATTAAATAAAACAAATCTATTTTCATTGCATCCATTCAGACAAGTGCTGAGTCTATACTGTCATTTCCTCTTAAATGTGAGGTGGCCAGTTATAGCCTCACTTCCTCTTCTATTTTTTCTTGGTGTATTTATTTTAGAGGTAACCTATAGAATAGCATGGTGAGAAATAGATTATGATGTCAAGAAAAATTGCAATGAGTGCATGGTAAAGATCCCATATAATGGTAGTTATCTTGCAGGTGGTGTACTTCACTGCTACTTTCCCTTATGTGATGCTGGTGGTTTTGCTAATTCGCGGACTGACACTGCCAGGAGCTGTGGATGGGATCAAGTTCTACCTTTACCCAGAC
>JAVQIZ010195084.1:0-14693 GCA_036023535.2 Galaxias brevipinnis | reverse complement strand
GTGTTACTCCATTCAAAAAAAAAAAAACTAACCAAAAATACACACCACCAGCCCCCCGCGGGGTGGGTGGGGGGCGGGCGCCGGCCCCCCCCTCAGCTATCATACTATTTCTCCAACTGTTGCATCTAGTCACAATCATGATTTTTCCTGGAAGGCATAATGGTCTGGTCTATAATGACCTAGCCCTGTGGAAAAAAATAACTCATAACTTCTCATTCACTTCAGTGTGATAAGGTAGAAAACGTTGACAATAAACTTGTATTTGTTTGGCCCATTGTCAACAGGAAGAGCGTTGCTCAATATAGCCGTTTTGTGTCTACAAAAGAACAGACGTGGGAGAAGGTCAATATGGGTAAATCAGTGTCAGCACAGGTTCACATGGCCCAGACATGCTTACCTGAGCTAACTGAGTGGAGCTGATCAGAAAACGGTGGCTGTTATCGCACAGGAGCGTGTCCCAGTGTTACACAACACTGATCCAGCACTGGCATGTAAACTATATGAAAGCGGGCGACAGCTGGATATCAGTAATATAAACGTGAATAGGTTACACACACAATACCTTGATGGCTGAGTAATAATAGATTTTCTTTCGGCTAACAAGACTTTTCAAGAATAAAAAATAGGCCAGTAAAGAAGGTGCTTCGTACAATCAAACCGCAGCCTGGCTGAACCTGTTCTTGCAGGGAGCGCAGTAGACAAACTGTGCCATGCACAGATAAATATGTATTTTTTGGTGCAGCCCAAAGCCCGCCCCCGCCCCGGAAAAACACATATTTTCAGGCCCGGCCCGACCCGAGACCGTCGGGACCCGTCGAGTTTGATGACTCTAATTATTGTCAACTATTCATTTTCTGCATTGTTTCACAATCAGAGCCTTGCCCCTCCTCCCCTATTTGGTATTCCCAGTCCTCCTTTCTTTTAAAATGATGAGGAAGTCTGTTGGGTAGAGAATGTGGTCTACCGGTACCGTCTGCGCCGCTTTTGCCCAAACCCTATATTGGGAGTGAAACCCACTCCAAAGCCTCCTGATGTCAACCCTCAGCTGGGAAGCAAGCAAGAACAGTTCTTACTTTCCAATGACATCCATCCAACTCATTTAACAGATGGCATGATGATGGTAAACGCTGTAAAGAGGTGGAGGGTCTTTCTTCGCTTTTGTGACCCGAAACAATTACCAAGCTAAAAACAGATTAGATGCCATCCAAAAATGATTGGTAATTTTTTGGGATTGTGGTTCACTTTATGTGATGTGGAAAGCTTGCACAATACTACTATAATATTATGAACAGTTGTGCATTATTCAAAAGTCTGTGAATGAGTGACATATGACACAGTGACACAGTGACATATTCCTCTATTAATTTCCTGTTCGCTCCATTGTTCGCCTGATCATTTGCGCTAACATACGGACTAGCTTGACAGCTGACTCACTCACTAATTCACTCATCTATCACAACGATGACTATACAGTATATACACATCTTCAGCAGTAATGATTTACAGTACACACACTATCCTCCAACCAGTGAATACCCAAGGGTCTTTGTTTTGCTGTGGTCTACTGAGTTTGTGTGACTGTTCGTGTGTATTTGTTTGTGCGTGTGTGTGTGTTTGCGGGCGTGCGTGTGCGTTTGTGTGCTTGAGTGTGTAGCAAAGAGTATTGCTCTTGGCACCCACTATCTCTATTTACTGCCACTCTGGACAATCGCCCAGTGCAGTGAGGCAACTCAACACAATGTGAGCCACTGGCCTACTTCGAGAGAACATGTACACTGTATCAGGACTTAACATAAAGGATTTGGTTCGTGGCCATGGTTAGGGTGTCACAGCTCAAAAAATATGTAGCATCATACTCATACAAAATATAAACTATAAAGTTGTCCTTCACTCTAATGAATAAAGCTGAATAGAAAAAACACACTTTGGAGTCAAGAGAATATTCCCATCCATGATTTCAAATGTCTTGGAATGTGTGAGGGTCTCTTTGTGTGTGTTTGTGTGTATCAGTGTGAGTGAGTCATCCACGTCCACCTTGGACTTTAACCCTCCAGGGAGACGGCTGACCAGAAAAACCTTATTGTGTCTCCCTGACTTATCTTTCCTATTCAGTGCAGTTCAGTTCACCTTTACGAGCTGAAATATTGTCAATCTGGAGGGCATGTGGGCTGTGTGTTTCAGAACTTATGCAAACCACGCCATCTAAAAAATTACAACCCTGAAAAACAATGTGTGTCAGATATGATCAAATGCAAAAAACTGTCTAAAAAATAAAAAAATAAACTGTATAAGGGAAAAAATGTAAGATTTTTTAAATCCAAGCAGTCCAAAGGAAAGTGGTATCATCTTGTACCATATCTCACAGAAGCAGAAAGCCTCTACGTGGCCTTGTTAAGTTTTTGATTGCTATGGTGGTTAACGGGACATCAATTTCTTGGTGTCTGACTCATTTTGTCTTTGTTCAGTTCAAGATACAATGTCATGCTGTCAAGGACGAGGAATGAATGGATCCCAAACACAACACAGAGAGACATCCATATTACCGTTAATGGAAGTACTACAAACTTTAGCATTCCAATGTGGCCTGTCTGGACAGGTTTACCTTGGCTTTGCTGGCAAATGTAGTCCATTCTCTTCACATACACACCACGCACACATTTATGCACATGCACACAAGCAACCTTCAGCGTTGAACAACAGCCACTCACATCCACGTTTTCACTCACACAAACACACACGCAACAATGCAAACACCTACATGGGCAGGCACACATCTCCACTAGCATTCAACATTACAATATCTAGCCTGAATGGTAGAGCTTGCAGGGCTTTCAGGTTCTATTTTTAGTGCAGCTTTAGAGAGAAAGGAACGAGGGGGAGCTGGAGGGAGTAAGCCAGATAGAGAGAGAAAGCGATAGACTCTTAGATGAACTGAGACTGAGAAAGACAGAAAGAGTCAAATAAATAGACTGATTGAATTCAAAGTACATAAAGACTCCATAATGAAGAGAGGCAATTGGAAACAACTAGATTGTCTCACGAGGCTATGTCCCAAAGAACTAAAGTAATGAACAAGTCCGGATCTATCATATGAATAAATTGTCCAGTAAACCAGGTTGTTAATGTAATTCTGTTGATGTGTATATTTACAAAATAATATGCACATCTGTATAGTGTTGTGCATAAGAAAGAAAAAATCTGATTCAACTGATATTGCTAAAATGTAATATATTGATTGAGTCGTTATGAACAAGGAACCCTCATAAGAATATAAGATCTTCCAGTGTGTGATGTTCTCCCTTGAGTTGGCACATGGCTGCCAGTATATCAAGAGTTATGTTTACAATAAAGTCATTTAGCGGGATTAGGTGAACTGTTAGAAAACATATGAGTATTATTTAAAAATATTATTTGTTATGTTTTGTTATGATGCAGCATATTTCTGGTAAACAGTAAATTGCTTCCAGCAAAGTTTCCCAAAAAAGTGAATAACAGAAGCGAATAATTACACAACAAAGTACAACAAAGTACACCCTGTACCTATGCACCAAACTAACCTGGCACTGGATTTCACCTAGACTCCCTGAAACAATAGACAAGGTTCTTAAGCAGAAAAAGTTCAAAGGGGGGATCACGGAGCCCTGGCTGTCTATGTAGCATCTAGCCAGGCGAATGGTCTTTGAAGCAGTCATGTGTGTGAGCTGGTCAATAGCATCAAAGAAAGCGGTTAGAAAGCGGTTATGAAACGGTGTAAAAAGACTGCCTCCTCTGTAAAACTGGATGTCGCCTTGTAGCCCCCTAGGAAAAAATAAGAATGATTTTGGAGAACTACACCTAAAAACACTTATCTGCTGCTTTTAATCACTCAAACATCGAGATCAAACATAGTACTAAAACAAAGTTCAAGGCTCTGATGTAAATAATGCTATCATAATGGGGAAGTGAATTGCTAATCTATTGGCAATATAGTCTGGTACAAGTAAGAAACTTTCTTCCAAGTAAGCAATGCAGTTTTCCGTGTATAAAATTAGTATCTGTCCCTTTAAGAGAGCGATCTAGAGTCCTGAATGAAACGCAGTCATTCATAAAAGACAAGAGACGGACTCAGGAGCGATCAGACCAATGATTGGCCATTCATTTGACTGGCATCGCAAGCGTCCAATTAATGTATAAAGAACAACACGTTTTTTCTTTAGGAGAAACAAGCCAGCCAGACCATTCCATTGACAAAATCCACAGCCAAGTTCTGTGCGAGGTCCGAGACAGCGCTTAATGTGCAGAACAGTCTTCTTTTCCATGCTTAGGTATATTTTTTAGACTGCAAAGAAACGTTTATCCGCGGGTGAGTTGATTGTTAACTTATAGTGTAATGATAAAGCATGATGAATATCATTACTATCTGTTTGGTGTTTACAGTAAATACGTGTGGCTTTGCATCGGGTATTTTACATTTTGTACGCGCTTTCAGCTTGAATGCCGAGTGGGGAAGATGGACAAATTCGAACGCCATTTTATGAGATTCAGATTTTACTGTAGCCTATTATGGCGTCCATTTTCTGTTATGATGTTGAACGCACTCTGATGTATTTTGTCATCTGTTGTGCTGAATATGTATAGGCCTACATGTGTGCCCTTAATCCACGATCTTCGGAAAATGTATGAATGGTGGGGTCCAACCCCCCCACCCCCCCCCCCACCCCCACGCGGGCGAGGGATCCAATTTCACTTCATTGAGAAAAACAAGCTTGGTCCCCGATGAAAGAAGGAGGGGGATTGGGGCTGAGTGTGTGACACTCTACAGATTAGCTGTCTGACCTACATTTTAACCCTCTAACAATATTGTTTTCTATTTGTATTGCTATGCTACGTGCAGAAGCAACATATATAGTTATATTTTTAAACTGAAAGTTCATTATGGTCTATTACTTTGTTATTATCAAACTGGAATTGAAAAAAATGTGATGCAAATGTTTTGATCCATTGGTTTTTACTCCACAAGACTTAACAGTAGATGCTTCTACTTTATTGAAAAACACAAAAAACAGCACCTTTTATACAAAAATGGTAATGACTGAGATAGAATAAGAATTAGACATATTGGATGCCAGCCTCCCTTAATTCCTGCATTATACCTGTCCACTCAGCCCTAGATAACGGATAGTTTGCATGCTTATATAAGTCAGCAGTTCAGTCCCTATCTCAGGATGAACAAAGCTCTGTCAACCAGATAAACACTTACAGAGCCTTAGGAGGTGGTTTACATACACACACAAAAATAACAAGGTGAAAGGACCAGTTATTTTTCAAAGTTGCAGTATAAAATATGACAGCATGGGCTAACAGTCAGAGTGGGGTGCCACTGTCTTATGCCACTTTTATCTTCTCCCCAAGTAGGACCAGACCATGAAGGAGGATCTTGGTCAGTTGCTCTTCTCCCGGCTTCAGCCCCCCACCACCACCACCAGAAAAGATTTAGCAGGCAACAACATGGACGGCTTTTACGACCAGCAAGTTCCTTTCATGATCCCACCAAGTGTAAGGGGCACACTTCATAACCCGGAGGAATTGTCTGTTCTAAGTCAAAAAATGTTATTAGTTAAAATAGAATTTTTCCATATGGTATAGTTCTATATAATATAATATAATACAATATAACATAATATAATGTGTGGTTTTGGAGAAGAAATGTAGGTTTGATACTTTCCTAGATTCATGACCATGATCTGGCCCATGGATGGGACATAAAATAACATAAATCTATATATTTTACACCGGGGAAATGTTGTTGCCATAGATTAGACCACTAACAAATTACCTATTATTTCTGTTTTCAGAGATCGCAAGTAGAGGAACCTGTGAACCGACCAGTCAATGACAGGAAGAGGAAGTACATGGAGACAGAGCTGGCACAGGACACAGAAGGTAAAGTCTTTGCGTTCAGCCAAGAGTTTGGCATATGGATTTTCTAACCACACCGCCTAGAGGCATGTCTCTTTGTCCGTCTCCACTAGAGAAAACACTTAGAGGAGCAATCCACTATTAAAGCCAGACTGGAGATATGTAAACAAACTAGGAAAGACATTAAATGTTTTCACGTCCACACAGTATTTTAATTATGGCAAAACGGCAATTAAACCAATAGACCTTAGTATTCATAACGTTAAAAACAACAATATTTTCGGATTGAAACCTTTATACTAAGAGGAATGTTCTTTGCCGTCCACTTTTTGCAGATCTTTTTCAAGACCTCAGTCAGCTTCAGGAAATCTGGATTGCTGAAGGTGAGTTTGAAAGAAGTCCACAGGATTACAACATTTGCTCTTGTTTCTTTTATTACTTGAAAGTGACCATGTATTGATTCGACCTGCCATTTAACCTCTTCTCATCTCCTCTCTGGTAGCCCACGTACCCGATGACGAACAGTTTGTCCCAGATTTCCAGTCAGATAACTGTGAGTGCCACCTTTTAAATATTCATGACTGGTGAGGGGATTAGAGTCACCCATATTGACTCCAGAGTCATCTTTGCACATATTTTATTTACGCATATTTTATTTACACCTCCATATCCTTAAATGTTTTCTAGCCAAAATTATATAAATATTTTTTATAATTTAATTAGCTACCTAATGGCAGATATCAATAAATCAAATGCTCTGAGAGAAGATGCAGTCTATATGAGCACCCTATGCCCTGTATATTCAGCTTCTCAAAAATAACTGGAAGCCCGGCAAACACTTACGAATCAGGACAGTTTTTGCAAGTAGGCATGGTTACCTGGCTGTATTGGAGCATTTTGGCCTTACGTTACCAAGGTTACGAGTGTGTCTTAGAGTGCAGGCATGTTTAAACACCATTTGAAGGAAGGGGCTTAGGAGAGGAAGGTTGGCTTTTGGGGCTGTGACTCAAATTCCTGCAAATCTTTGCCCAATTGGCTAAACTTTAAGACCTTGTTGTTTTCGGGGGTATTTTTCTGTGTTTTAATTAAACAGTTCCACTCAGTATTTTAAGGCAATTAAAACAATGTAAGCATATAAGACTACAGTTGTAGAGAACTAATGCAAGCTGCACAATTCTTCTTGAGTTTTGGGAGAGTATGGGGTAATCGATTTTTTCCTTCTTGACCTTATTTAGATAAATACATTATAGCTGTTCACTTAATGCGTTAATTTAGTACAATTAATTATATAAAATGATTATAAAATAAAAATATTATTATGCAATTAAAAAAACTATGCATTTAAACAAATTCACCCCCTGACGTCACACAATTACTACTGCAATTAGCAGTTTGTGCGTCATTGCCTGGCTGCAAGCATGATAGAAGAGGATGACCAATCTCTGCTTGGCTCTCTGAATGGAAAATGTATGAACAAAAAAACGCACAGATGGAACCGTTGATAAGAATACAGCCATATGTATTCGCTGCCAAAAGGAATTTTCTTACCGTGGGAGTTGATTGATAAATAAATGATAAATAAAAGAAATACATGTAATTGTGAAAACGTCTGATGATATAGAATAAAACAATATATTCACTTCTAAAGCCACCTTTTGTAATTATATAATGCTTTACTCGTCTGCCATAATAATGTATTGTATTTTTATTTAAATATCTTCCTTTGGGGGCATTTCGCAGCAAATTTCCATGTATGCAAATATGTGTGATTAATTTGGTTAATTAATCAGCAAATCGTGTAATTCATTTATAAAGTATTTGAATTAATTGATGTGCCTAAAATAAATACAAGCATATATAAAAAAAACATTTGAAGGTCTCACAGTTCGAGGCCGGGCCTGTCTTAGTGTTGGGTCCAGGTGCATGCAACTGGCCTTAAGCAATCCCCTTCCAGGTTGTTGTCGTTTTCCAAGAACCCTCCCCAGCCGGCATAGGCCGCATTCCAAATTCTTCTCTGCACTCTTTTAATTGCCTCTGGCCTCAGTTAAAATGAATGGCTGCTCAATGGCAGCTTTTTATTTTTGCTTTGGAGAAGGGCTTATGTTCCCAACTAGCTATGTGAAATGCTCACATTAGCAACTTGTGGAGAAAGACAGGTTTTGATTTAGCAGGTCGCGTTCTACCACTTGCATGCATAAAATAGTCTTTGTGTGAGCCAACACGGTAGAGGAACAGGTCTCAGCCTAACTTACTCTGGAATGGAAAGTGATTGATGGGGGACCAGGGCTGTTGCAGCGTAAGATTTCAGTGCCCGCAAGGGATTTTTACTGTGCAGAATACTGCTGGGGATTGTGCCATTCTATGCCACAGCCATGTAGTTGGTTAGAGTGTGTGCATGTGTGTGCTGTGTTTCAGCGAGTGGCTTGGCACATCTCCAGGCTGCCTTTAACAGGCCCTCCATTCAGTCTTAGTCCTAGGAGCTGAGAGTTTGGAGCTGCAGCTGGGCCAAGAAGCCTAGGGCACAGAGGGAGACAGTCACGTGGCAAGCAGCCTCTGCCCTTTCTCTTGCACTAGCTGAATGAACGGTTAATTGTGTTGTGTGGGTGACAAAAGAAATATGTGGCTTTTCAATAAAATACATCAAAAGGAACTTTAAATTCTTTACTAGTAAAATCTTGATGTTTTGTTAAGCGCATGTGTGTGTGTGTGTGTGTGTGTGTGTGTGTGTGCTTGCGTGCGTGTATGCGTGCTCCGGTTTGACTCACTTTTCAATCTGATTTATGATACTGCAGTGAATGGCACTGTGCCATGTCAATGATGGTGCTTATTAGGGCACAGTAAATGTCTTTATGGCAAAGGGGGCGAGGGAAGGAGAGAAAGAGAGAGAGTTGGGTGGTGGTGGTAGGGGGTGTATGTAAAACCAGGCCCCTCTGTCCACCAAACCCAATTGTACTGATGGCAGACCAATAAATGAGGGAAGGAGTGGGGAAAGTATGTGAATAATGTTTCTTCTGTGTTCCGTGTTGCCTTGAAATTAAATGACACAGTACGAAAGGGTTGTTTACATTCCACTGCCAAGTGATGTGGTTCTTTATGAATTGGAAGGAAAGGGGGCGGGGGGAGCAGAAATTAGTGCAGACTGTGCTGCCATTGCACTGTTAGTATTTAGCAGAAATGTGTATGTTTTCCTCAGTTTGTAATGTGTCTCTTTTCTTTGGGTTGTTTCTACTAAAGTGATGTTCCATGTCCTCCCAGTCAGTAAGGTGAAGAGAGAAGCGAGTCCATCCAAAGACCTCTCTCCCTGCCAACAGGACCAGAGACACTCACCCTACTCTGACAAGTGCCTATACAGCTGCAGGTAGACACATGATTGCACATAAACACATACACACTAATCAAACACACACACACACACGAAAAGAGATAAAGAAGCCAGAAAGGTATCAGGGTATTCCCCTGAAGTCAGCACTATACAACTGCTGGTGTTAATACAATTACCTTTTTATTGCTACAAATGTAATGTAATCTGTATCTGCTAAAAAATATAATAGATTTTCTTTTAGGTTACCATTTCCAGTCTACACATTCACATGGTGTCGTAACGACAATGCAAGGCCACTAGAATGGGTTGTTCATCTCTGTGATCCCCTTTTGCGTTGCAGTGCCTACGACAACAAACCCAATAGCCTCAAGCCTCCCACTCCAAACTCCACCCCGTCCTCTCCTTGCAGCTCCGCACACACGTTGGGACCCCACCCCCACCAGAGGCCGGCCCCACCCTCGGCTCGGCTGCAGGGGCACAATCGATCTCCACACGGCCAAGCGTCCTCCCCGAGCCCCGTCCACCATCACCATCACCTTCCCCAAGCCAACCACAGCCAGCGGTTCCTCATGTCACGCCTACCTGTTGATCACACAGATGCCTCGTACAGCTCAGAACACAGGTGAGGAGCTGGCCAGGTCAGGGGTTCAAAGGTCGGTTACATAAGTAGTGCGCCATAGGCTACACTTAGGTTGACCCATTTTCTTATGCGTTTAACCCACCACAAGGAAGTAAACAAGTACTGTTGAGAGGGAATACATGTTTAGAAATAGTAACCTTGTTTGTACAAGTTTTAGATTTAGCAAGTATAATTTGAACAAGACACTTCATGGACATTCATTTAGAGTGGTTATTGTAGTTATAATTTACCTTTAATTCTTGATCAGGTTTGTCTGTTGTTATGCATTCAGATTAAACCAATACCATGACACATGTTCAATCCCCAGGTTCCAGCGACAGCTATCAGAGCCCTGTCTCCCATTCCCTCCTGCAGACAGCCCGGCCCGCTCACCGTACCCGCCACAGGGGGCCCCTCACCATGCTTTGGCCCAGGACAGGCGTCCCCTTTATCAGAGGCACCTGTCTGATCCTGTGGTGCTCTTGCCTCCACAAGGATTCAAGCAGGAGCTCAGGGACCCCCACTATGCCAAGCAGGGGGTCCCAAACATGGGCCCGCCCAGCGTCCCGTTCCACCCACGCTCTATCAAACAAGAGCCGAGGGACTTTGGCTTAGACTCTGGTGAGTCATAAAAGTTTATCAAATATAATTTTAAAGAAGAGTAAAACAACCTTTTTTCTGGTGATGGGAAACCTAGAATGTGGTATGAAGTCAAATATATGACAGACCTAAAAACAGGCAACAGAAAAAGTGTCCTTACGGGAGTGGGGTTATCAGGTTCAGGCTTAGAGAAGATGGATTTTAGAGCTGCACTCACTGTCCCTTTCTGCCAGTTATATCAGTGATGTAATTGAAAATCCTCTTAACCCTTCTAGTCTAAGTATACTTGTAAGTGTGAGTGTGAGGTTGAGTACCAGTAAAACACTTGATTTAAAAATGCAAATGAAAAAAAACCTGCAAACGTAAAGAGAGAGATATGGAAGACTAAATTATACATAATAATATATTCTTTTCTGTCTTGTGTCTTACAGAGATGCAAAACTGCCAATCGTTTTTCGGGAAGCAGTCCAATTTCTATCAGAATAACAACGATGGTAGGTGCCACAAAAGTGTCAATAGGTTCTGCCTGAAAGCTTAAGCTTAAAGTTTTTATCTCACTTACTTAGCATAGTATTTTTTAACGATAGGAGGATGTGTGGTTACATGGGAATGTTGTTGGGGGACATACATACATATTTTGCTGTCCCCACAGGGTTAGTTTACGACGGCGAGGCTCGCTTGTATTACGACGACACCTGTGTGGTGCCAGATAGACAGGAAGGTAAGACTTCCCTTTAACTTTCCCTCAGGCTGAACCTCCAGTCAGTTGCAGAAGGTGACCCTATGCTTGCTCACTGTTATGATACTGAGGTTTACAGGTCAAAATTAAAACTTTTTAAACCTGTTAGCTGCTGATTTGCCCTCAGCAGTTGTCTAAAGAATAATCATGGTTGGGTAACATGTGCGGTGGAACATTTTACCTTTTTACTTTGACATCACTTTCTGATCAATATATTTTTTAAATATTATCAATATCTTTATTAATATTCAGTCAGAGGTTAACTGTTTTTCCACGTTATTTTGTACACAAAACCAAAACAATAAAACTTGTTTGAAACATATCTTTAAAATTGTCTTTTTTTTCTTCGGTTAAAATCATCTGTTTTCTCCCTTCCTCCTGCAGGAAAGATCAAACAAGAGCCGTCGTTCCGGGAAGGTCCTCCGTACCAGCGGCGGGGTTCCCTACAGCTTTGGCAGTTCCTGGTCACACTTCTGGATAACCCTGCCAATGGAAACTTCATCACCTGGACGGGGCGTGGCATGGAGTTCAAACTCATTGAACCGGAAGAGGTAAGCATCTCCCCAGTCTGACCCAGGACTCTCACCACCATTTGAAGGAATAGTTCCTTGTTTTTTTATGTGACACACTCCACAAGACATGGAAATAGGGTATTATGTCAAACAGAGTGAACTATTCCTTTGAGTTTGACTTTTTACTAAAGGAAGTGCACTGGACACATTTAATACTGTTGTAGCTGCTTAAAAGTCTGGAGGTCTTGATAGAGGCACTCAGAATAAGAAGTGCATGAGAAGATCTTTGTAAGATTTTAGTGGTTGTCACCAAGTGACTGTTGACAGTCCGTATTCACCTGCCTCATTTCTCAGAACTTTATTACTTGTAAATTAAGACAAACACATTTATATTGCTTACAGTTCATTCTATACTAAATTAACAATTGTTTAAAGCATTTTATAACTAAATAAACTCAACTTTAAAAGCAAACCCTATATAACACTAAAGGCACTTAAAACATACATGGAAATTGTAGGACAAGACAGTGATAGGGTATCACATTAAGCAGTTAAGCAGCTGATCATTAAGCAGCTGATCCACTGACCTCTCGGCTTCATCCCAGGTGGCTCGGCGCTGGGGGCTCCAAAAGAACCGACCAGCCATGAACTACGACAAACTGAGCCGCTCCCTGCGCTACTACTACGAGAAGGGCATCATGCAGAAGGTAAAGGTAAACATCCGTTTAAAACCTGCCATGCGTGGGATTTTTACAACACTGCTTCTGGATAAACACACAAAGATCTCCTCAAAGACTGCTTTACTTGAAAGAGACCGTGGTTGATATTTCTTTACATATTAATAGCTTTTCGTTTTTGTGTTTATGTAGCAATTATCCAACCCATTTTTTTTTGGCTGCCTAGGTGGCAGGTGAGAGGTACGTCTACAAGTTTGTGTGCGACCCAGAGGCGCTCTTCTCCATGGCCTTTCCAGACAACCAGAGGCCCAGTCTGAAGGTCGACCCTGATGAGCTTCTACCCCAGGCAGAGGAGGATGTGGGCCCCTTGGGCTGCTACGATGATGGGGGTCCCTACCTGGCTGATGGTGGGGAGCAGTGTGTGACAGGACTGGGGTTTCCTGACAGCTATCCCTACTGAGAGATAGCTTAGAACCAAACATGTCACACATAAAACACACCATAGATCCAGTCTGCTAAGAAGAATTGGAGCTCTTAACCCCCCACTGTACACACAAACACACACGCTGTCCACCCCATCCCAAAGTGTATTCAATGCCTGCTCTTTGACCCAGTTTGCAGTCTTCGGACAGCTCTCTAATGAGCAGCCATCTTGTCACTACCACTCTGTCAACGCACCCCTTTGAAGTGTGACTGAGTGGATGACCTTTGACCGGGAAGTTAACAAGGCCCCTCTGGCGGTCTAAACCCAAAGCCCCTCTCTGCATTACGAGGTCAGTTTAAGGACGGCCGATACGTGGATTTAATCGTCATGTAATAATTCAAGACGACACGGGTACCAGTGTTTTAAGATGATAAGTCACTCCATTCTTAATGTGTTTCTACCAAAGGATTTTACCAACAACCCTGTTTGGCATTTTTAGATATCGCTACATATTTTATTAACCAGATGGACACAACACAGCTTTTCTAACGAATAGAAAAAATATAAGTTCAGTTGAACTTTACATAACATTTGATTGTTATGTAATACAATTTGTCTTCTGTTGAGTGGGGATTAAGCTTAAAAAGCAGAGACCTGACTGTCTCAATTACCTGGAGGCAATGTTAACTAGACTGGGTTTTCTCTCCTACATGAATGCCAGGAGCAGTGTAACTAAAGCAATGGAATTAAAGTATCAACTCTAAACAGTTAAGTTCTGAACTTCACTGGAATTGCTTAATGCCAAGAAATTGCCCCAGTGATTCTCTTTTATTAATCAATTGAAAATGTACACATTTTACCTTCCTGTATTTTCTTGTTTTGTTTTTTGTAATTGCTGTAAAAAAAGGGATGCGTAACGGTATTTTGCTGAACCTTTTGACTTTCTATAAATTGTACATTGAAACACACTTTGTGTATTTAACTTCTATGTTAACAAATTTTTGGCCAATAGGTACCTTTTGACTTTTTAGTTTTTTAATCTTTGTGTTAATAATACCAAGGTACTGCAATATTTTGTGCAGTGTGTATTCCTCTCAAATATATATTAAAACGGTCACTGTAATGTTAATAGGGCAAACTGCATGGGCCTTCTTACAAATAGAGCTGTAGAAATCCGCTATTGTTCAACCAAGGAAACCTTTTCTGCTTTTTGTACAGTTTGTTATTGGGTTTAAATTGCTGAAAACTATAAATGCATATCAATATATTTTTGCAAACGTTGCTGCATTTGTTTGACATAGAGGGTTAAAGCTATGCCTGCTAACGCATCCTTACGTTCCTCTTCACCTTGGTTTCAATGTACACCCCCACAGTGAGCCAGGATGTCCCAGGGTGTTCATGTTCATTTTCTGTATGATCAGAATGTTCTAAGAATGTGGTCTAGCGGTGTCTGTTATAGTAAGACCCACTGTCACTGGTTTGAATCTACCCCAAAATATAATGTGTGCCTTCCACAGCTTTCAGTCAATAATCTTTACCAGGTATAATAAACAATTTGCTTCACTTTAAGTTCGTTTTCATTTGCATCTTGCTTAAAATACGGTATATGGTTGAATTCGCTGGAAATCGAGTTGCAGAGAACTCAGTAGTGCTAGATACTTTAAGTGCATTTCTCTTAAAGGAAGCCTACTATAGGTTGCTCTCTAGGAGGTGATTTTGGCGGCCTATACCGTTTGCTTGCTGTAATAATTTTTCGCAAACGGTCATGAAGAAGATACCTATTGGCAGGGGCGCTGCTTGCCAACAGGCAAGGCAGGCAACTGCTTGGGGCCCCAGACTAGTAGGGGGCCCCCCGAGGGCTGACAAGACTTTAAACGACAGCAGTGTCAATGCGCAATTATT
>JAVQIZ010195042.1:0-17949 GCA_036023535.2 Galaxias brevipinnis | reverse complement strand
CATAGGATCAAACAAAACGCAATGGTTGGGTTGTTGTTTTGGGTAGGTTAATTTTGTCAAGCTAATCGTGCCATGCATGATTTGTGGCCAATTGGCCATACGACGTTTACCTCCAAATGAGAGTGCTGCAACTAAACATTTTCCACACACAAGAATCGTATCAGTTATGAGGCTATAACTTTTTTAAAACGCTAACGTAGTTTTAGTAGTTTATTTTAAAATTGGACTTAGATGTTTACAATTTATAAAAATGTTCGTCACCTACAATGTGTCCCTTGTTCACGTTTTTGTTTTCTTTTAGCATATATTTTTAATTTGAAGAAAAAATACATAACCGGATGTGAAATATCTTGCGTTGCTGGCTTGACCTGGTCTTCTCGAATCGTGTGTGAAGAATTGAGTGAGTGCAGTAAACAAACCAGAACTTTCAGAAGTGAAAACCTCCTTGAGCGTCACCAAAAAGCCTCAGAGGATGTCTTTTTGTTCATTTTTTGGTGGCGAAGTCTTCAAAGACCACTTTAAACCAGGTTTGACGATCCTTAAATATGTTTGCGAATTATCTTTCAGCCAACTGTCTTAAACCGTAGCCGTGTTATTATCCTAGCGCGATCGGGTTTTCTATATAACACTAACAGCAAGGTTTAAAACATACACAAAACTAAATAAGTACGACTTACTGACGTTAACTAAACTGCGAAAAGAACCACAATCTAATATAAGACTTACAAATTGACCAGTCAGATATTGACGTTTGATCGGCTTTAGAACATTGAGCTATTTTCTTCAACTTGACAAGTAGTCATGTAACAAGTGAAACTGACATAACCGAGAAAATAATGATCAACCTGAGACACAAACTTTGAACATTATTCGTATTATGGAAAAATTACTTTGTGTTGAAGACTTCTCTGTATTTACAATCAGAATAATTGTGTGATCTTTCCACAAATGGTAGAGTATATTATTAAACCGTGCCTTATTCCCAATGTGATTTCATCCTATTGCAATAGCCTAGCAATGATAGACTTGCCAAGGACCTTTGACTGTCTAGATTTGGTAGTTATTGAAGATTTCATGCTCATATTTAGACTGGATCCTATGCGTTTCTGTCATTAGATACATTTTAGAGACACACTTTCTCTATTTAAAAACAATTTCAACCAAAAATTATAAATCACATAAATAACTGGTACATGGAGTTGCCCAAATTTCCATCTTATTTTATGAGTCACCCCAATATAATATCGATGACCACCATAATGCTACAACAATGCATCAGTCGTAGTGTTACAAAAAGTCAAGCCAAGTCAAATGTGTTTGCATAGCACATTTCAATGAAATTATTTAATACACTGAGGCAATTCAAAGTGTTTTACATAAGGCAAGCATGAACATACCAAGTAAGGAATAAAATAATATCAATGGAATGGGAGGAACAGCAAAGCCTGTAAGCGCATTTAGGCAGAAATAGAAATTATAATATCAAACCATTTTGGAGACTGCATCTGCATTTGAATTATTTGACTGACACCCTCTCTACCATCTCCTATTCTTGCCAGGTCTGTATGTGTGTTCCAAGTGTGACCACCAGCTTTTCACAAGCCGGTCCAAATATGAGCACTCATCTCCGTGGCCAGCCTTCACTGAGACCGTCCATGAGGACAGTGTGTCGAAGCACCAGGAGAGACCTGGAACTTTCAAGGTGAGCTCCTCACACAGGGAAGGAACCGCTCGACCCGTCTCCATGTCAAAGATGGGGCGGTTTGACAATAGAGGCCTTATTGTTTTGGGTGAGGGATCACTTTTGATGTGCATCTTCTAGGTGCGGTGTGGAAACTGTGGTAATGGACTGGGTCACGAGTTTGTCAATGACGGGCCGGGCAAAGGGCAGTCACGCTTCTGAATATTCAGCAGCTCCCTGAAATTCATCCCCAAAGGTACAGTTATGTGTCAGGAAAGACATTTATTTTGCCCGGTAACAGTACCGTTACCGAACAAAAACCTCTCATGTATCTATGGAAACTTTACCAACTTGAACATGAATGTTGTAGTTGCACACAAATAAGTCACTTTTCTACCTAACCTCTAGAACACTGTTTTTCTCTGTTCTCCTTAGACAAGGTGGATGGACAGTAAGGTGAGCAGCGGTGAGGAGGATGAGGAGGAGGAAAGCTGCTAGACCAGCAGGAATACATAGATGTTCTCTGTGCTGCTGACTGGGTGAACAGTGGATGAAGAGTTCTGGGTCAAAGCCTGCCCAGGGACCTCCAGAACTCTGATGACCGACGGATTTACCTGACCATAGTGCAGAGAGCTCTACTCTGAACCAATGTTGCAATAATATCTAACAGATACGCACAGTCCTCCACCATGTTAACCTCACTAGTGTTTATGCAATCATGATTACCAAATGTCTCCGCTTGACATTTTCAATCAAATGGAGATTATGCAGGCTCTACCTAACCTTGCCCCTCTGGCCTACCTATACTCGGTTATAAATAACCCTTCTTCAATCCTTCATCCGATATTCAGTTCTTTTTTTTTTCTTCTGAAGTCTAGTTTGGACTGATGATGTTTTGTTGTCCGTTGTTCTTCCTCTTTGTGTGTCATTGTCTCTTGCCACGTTGACTGTTTCCAAAGTATCTTTTGGTTTTAGGAAGGCACTATAGAAGTTAAATTAAATATTTATATTTAAAACTTCCAAAAATTTAATTGAATGTATGCAGTCAATTCAGTATGAAAAAGCATAATAAGTGAATAGAAAAGAAAGGTTTTATAAACTTAATAATACTTTGTCATCAGCGATATGAATCTACATGGTCACATTGTAAAATATGCAAGGACAAAGCAATAAAGATTATTTTATGTAAGAGGAAATGCTATTCACTTAATATTTTTTAACATGTTTTGTCTGAACTCTTAATTTAAATAGCCAGGCCCCTAGTTTGAAGAACTCACCATAACTAGTAATTCATCATGTAACTTAACAGTGGCAAATTCACTCGCTAAGTACATACAGTGCCACCTTGTGTCGGAAATTAGGTTGTGCGTTACACAACTAGTAGATCAGACCCTGTCACTTGATCCGGCTAAACAGGACTTCAGTGCAGCTACGACAGGCTGGCTTGTTGTAAAGAGAATATCACCAATACTGATAATCTTACTGATTCAGGTCTACCTGTTTTAGAACAATGGATGAAATGTCATATTGTTCATTCTCTGGGGGAGAAGAGTACAAAAACCATTTTGAACCTGGTGAGTGACAGACTATTCTTGGCTGATAGGTTAGCAAACAAGACCCACAACATACACAGTCCTTTAACTTAGCCCCTCCTCGAATTCAAGGTCTATTATAAACACATTACTTATTTAATTCCTGCAATTTTGTTTTGGGCCAGGTATTTATGTGTGTTCCGAATGTGGCAATGAGCTATTTTCCAGTCTGTCCAAGTTTGAACATTCCACTCCTTGGCCGGCGTTCTCAGCGACCCTCCACCCGGACAGTGTGGCCAAATACCCTGAGGCATGGGGACCTTTAAAGGTGGGACCCCTCAGAGGGAAGTAAACGCAGTGAAAGGGATAGCACAGCCCGCTCACTAGATGTTCATTTAAAACACCTTTATTAGATAACAATTCAGTGGTCTGAAGAACAAAATGGACTATAATGGTGATCTAATGTGTGGGCTTTATTTAGCTTTTTCCATTTTGTTTTTGTGTGGCTGAGTGATGGTTATTACGGCTTGGCTAATAGCATTATGACTGTGTTCATCTATGTAATGTTTTTAGGTTTGCTGTGGAAAGTGTGGAAACGGACTGGGCCATGAGTTCCTGCACGATGGCCCCAAAGAGGGATTGTCACGCTTTTGAATATTCAGCAGCTCTTTGACATTCATCCCTAAACGTTAGTCCTCTTATGCACACACACACACACACACACACACACACACACACGCACACTCTCGCAAAGACTTACACAGACACAGACAATCCACTTTAAAACCTTACCACTAAAATAATGTGAGTCTCTGTTCTCCTCAGAAAAGGTGGATGAACAGTAAGGTGAGCAGCGGTGAGGAGGATGAGGAGGAGGAAAGCTGCTAGACCAGCAGGAATACATAGAGGTGCTCTGTGCTGCTGACTGGGTGGACAGTGGATGAAGAGTTCTGGGTCAAAGCCTGCCCAGGGACCTCCAGAACTCTGATGGCCAACGGATTTACCTCACGGCACGGACATACTATTGACAGAATATTTTCAAAAAACAGTCTAGATATTTTGCTTTGGATGTGTGCAGCATGCCTTTACTCTGATTTGTCTTTTGTATAAGCATACTGTAAGTGACGTGACGCGTTCCTAATCATTAGGTTTTTCTAGGGCACTGTATAAGTTCCATTCCTTTTCCACCAGGAATGAATAAAACAGTCTCACAAGTTAATTATTTGGGCACTGTGATTCTAAATAGACACCTAAATGTTGCTGATTGTTCTCTTGTGCTCCTGCAGTGTAATTACATATTAATATCAACTGATGGCGCTATCACCACTAAAACTCATTCTCTGCTTTCCAGGGGTGATCTTGTTAATTGGGGGTTACCATGCAAACTGAGTTAAAGGCCAGGCAGCATATTGTCTTAGATGTAACTGCTTATAACAATGTTTATAGTAAAAAAAAAAGAAAATTTATTTGAATATGGTTTACCACAGAAAATGTGATTGATGATACACATACAGTACATCACGCATGTGCACCTGCCGCCTCAAATTTATATTGTTTCTCTGTTCAGCTTAGCTGAATCAACCTGACAACATTTCGCCCACCTGCCACTTTCACAAAGTATACTCCCAACTCTCGAATAACATCTAAGTCATACAGAGTTGAACAGATGGGTCTTAAACACCACCTCCAGGCCCAGCAGCAGAGGAATCCCAAAACAAAGGAGAGATCTAGGGGTGCGTTCAAGTGCTCTACAGCTGGCTAAGTCCCTAGGAGGAGCAGGTGTGGAGTTGCTCATTTCACAAGGCGGCGGATCAGAGGACAGGGAATAGTGGCACACATTGTCATTGTGGCCATTGTTTGTCAGGTTTGATGTCTGATCGTACATTATATTGGCAACAATATAGTGCAGCAACAGCATTTAGTAAGCCAGCAAAAGCAAGATGCTGTAGGCTTTATCTGGTGCAGTCATTTCAGAGTTCAAAGGTAACTCTTTGTCTTCAAAAGTCTACCACCCCTCCCTAAGCTGTTTCCACCCCCATCAAAAAGTTTTCTTAACAAAGAACAGTCGGACGAGCCCTGGCCAAGTCAGGCTTTTTAAGCATTCTGCGAGTCTATGCGCTTTGTAATGCAGCAACCCAAATTGGCCGCGACATGAAGCGTGTCCAATCCCTTTAGTGGTTAATTGATGAGACCTGCTTTCCTTCCTCCGCTCTGTGCTTAATGACCCTAGCTACTGACCCTATACCTCTGCTCCCCCAGTCACTGGCAGCGTAATATGTTCCTCATGGCTCCCCCTAGCCTACAGCCAGCTCCTGTGCCCGAGTGTTGTGCACTTCTCAGCGGAGCAGCTTGGGGACCAGACATGAGGAGGTGAGGGAGGGGAGAGACCGAAAGAGGAGGAGAAGCACATGGTGGTTAGGCTGGAGAATATAACGATGGAGAATCAGTAGAAAAAGGCCAGAACATAACGCTGACCTTAGTGGGACAGTGGGTCCATCGCAACGACAAAACACACGACCATCATCATAGCCGGAGGAAGCAAACAGGAAGCAGGAAGTACTAATCCAGGTTATCCATACTGTTTCCCTCCCTCCACCTCCAGGAGCTCGCCTTGCTCATAGGCCCCGAGGGACTCTTCATTGGATTAAACCAGCACTAACTCTTACAGCCACCCACCCCACTCCACCCCGAATTACAAACCTAAACACTGAACTGTGGTCGCTTCTCCTTACCACTGATTGAATAAAAAGACTTCTTGATTGAACGATATAAGCCTCTTGCTGATAGACATTATTAGATCTGCACCTGCACTCACTTGGAGCCCACACAGGAAAAGGGGCCGGGGTTCGGAAGTGATGCCACCCTGTTGATTCATCAAGGCAGACAGTACATGAATACAACATGAATCAACCCTTAAGTTGGTTTTCCTTTGCACACCAAAGAACCACCAGATATACCATGGGCTCCTGTGTGTACTGTGTGGATAAATACAGCCGAAAACTTCCTGAAATGGGTGGTTGTTGCAAAAATATACAGCTCCTTTCATCATGGGCTAATAGCTACCGTACGTGAGTCCGCACCTTGCACATAATAGCACAGGCTGGCAGTAACTGGGCTGCACTCCATGTGTATCAGGGGCTATACGTGTTTTCCCCACCTTCACCAAACATATGTCTCCTTCTCCTTGTGACGAACAAAATGGCAAACATAGTTTTTGTTCAACGTAGTGGAATGCGGCTTAGTTTTCAATATCAAAGAGAAGGTTTCGGAAACTCCTGGTACTGAGCTCAGTGTTCCAGTTTAATCAAGACGGCATGTGTCTGAGAGATCGTTAATGATGGGAATGATGATTGTTGTGATGAAGATTTAGCTCACCTCCATCACTTATGGATCATATAGTGGTTTTTACAGGGGGGATGTTTGGTGAACCATTCGGCTTGGTAAAAAGATCAATCAATGAACCTCAAAGACATTTTTTGGTACTCAAATGTGAACAATAAATCTGTCTAAACTTCGCTCTTCTACCTATTTATTATTTCCACTTATCTGACCACATGAACATACAATGGGAGCACCATATGTACAATATAAAAGTCAGGTACAGAAAAACAAATATTTTTGATCAAAACCAGAACAGCGTGCGTAAAAACACAGAGTATGTGAACACCACCAGCAACCCCCCTCACCCCTCTAACCCAGCCAGTGTGAAAATAAACAAGGCGACAGCCCATAGACAAACCATACATCTTCAATGGCTGGCCTGCCTTTGTTGTTGACGGTTCATCACGCGATCCACAGGGTACAGTAAGACTTGACATTCCTGTTTCTCTGCCTTCTCCGACGGTTCAAGCCGTTTGAACGACAAAGAGATCTCAAAAGAAAAAAAGAAATTGTGCGCAAACATCCTGTCCTATCTGAAGTCTCATCTCTGCCTTTTGGAGATGGAATCGTGACGGTTAGGGTTGGCCTGAGCCCTTCAAAGGGGGGAGAGTGCAGTAGACACTAGGGATGTCTGCTGCTGGGATTGTGCTGGGCCAACACATACTCAACATATTACAGTAGTAGTGGTGGATTTGAGGGCAGAGGGCTGATCCCAGAGATCACAGAGAGGACCTAGAGCAGGAGCACGAGGCTGCCTGGTTGTTTACCCACACAGCATACTTTCATCTCCCGCCATGGGGGTAGACTACGGCGGCCATAACTCAGCATGGTTACGCGTCAGATTGGAGCTTCTTTGGTGGGTGTGAGGGGGAGGAACGTGACATAAAGCCATGAGGAACCATGCTAAACCGTTCTTTAGCTCTACGGGGTTCCACTCTAAGCTGTCCTGTGGGTTTGTTTTGCTCCTAGTCTAGATTTGTTGGTGACAGCAGTCTGGAGAAGTCTAGGAGAGTCAAGCCGGTGTTAATGCTCTTATGGAACCATCGATAAAACAGAACCAGAGGGCAGGAAACTATTATCAGGCGCACCAGTGAATATGGAAATATCGGTGGGAAGGTTTGGGATTTCAAAGGGGTGGTTTAAAGAGAGGTCAATTCAAAAGACAGTTGAAACCGAGATGGGCTGCGGGAGTACTGTCTGTATTCCTGTCAGCGTGTGTCAAAATGTCAGAGGCCATTGCCATCGAGGCATGTGCCCCATCCTGAAAACATCTTTTCCCCGACGTAAACAGAACCATATTGAGTGTATGGGGGAGTTATTACCTCAGCCTTTCCTTGGGTATGGTGCCACAGAAAGTCACCCCCACCTCACTCCAATCTGTGGCTGCTCATCCTCTCTCATCTTGGGATTGGAGTTTCCAGGAGTCTCCATATGAGCTCCAGATCACTACAGCATTTGTGTTATGCGAATGGGCGTGCATGCTATGTAGCTGTGTCTGTACATACGCGTGTGCGTTTGTTTCTGTGAGAGAGAGTGTGTGTGTGTGTGTGTGTGTGTGCGTGTGTGTGTGTATTTGTGTTTGTGTGTGTGTGTGTGTGTGTGTGTGTGTGTGTGTGTGTTTGAGCTCCTCACCAGTCCTAGATGGGTGGTCTTTCTACTTCAAATTGCCCCTCTGGTAGCGCTGATTGCTAACTCCTGTAGAGAGAATGTAAGGGGTGTCTTCTGCAGGGATCTAGAGAGCCATTTCTGCTCTTAGATGATTGTAATCCTGGGAATGACATATAATACCCAGCATATGAGGGGGATATACACAGTGATTGGGGAGCATGTGTTTGGACTCAGGTCAGATCAAGAGCAGGAGAGGGAGAAGGTGGAAGTTTTAAGAAGTCTTTTTACAAAGGAATAAACACTAAGAGAAAAGGAGTTTATGGAGATATGCCCTTCAGGGGTGAACTTCTTTGTGACTGTGTGTGTCTCTCTCTCTCTCTGTGTGTGTGTGTGTGTGTGTGGGAGCGAGAGAGAGAGAGAGAGCATGAATACACCTGGATCCCTCTCATCTCATCACCTGGCTACGGGGAATTCCACGGCTTTGTATCCCACAGCTCATCCTATATCACACAGGAGGAGCATGGGATGGTGAGCGTGCACGCACAGCCCCGGCAAGCTGCACACTACCATAACGCCAGGACATCAAAGACTCGGGACGCTTCACTGGAATCTCTTCAAAATGTTCAATAGCCCGGCCATGAATCCACATCCCAACCCCGCTCTGTCATCATTCATCCCTCTCTTTCACATCACAGGAGGAATAAATGAACGCGTGATTAATATTCCTCCATTAAGAATCCCCTTTGATTTTGCGTCAGCATGTGGCGCAGCCCAGGTTCGACCCTCACACACACACACGCTGCTCTCTCTCTCTCTCTCTGTCGTGACAACCATCCAAAGGCCGGCGAACGCGGCTTCATTCACTCTGCGTTACTTTGTTCTGTCTTCTTTGTCCATTTCTCTCTGCCCTGTGCGGACAGAACGGGGAGGTCGAGCCTGAAAAGAGGCAACAGGTTCTTCTTGCTGTTCCTTATTATCAAAAGATGACAAGGGAAGTCCTTTTGCTGATGTTTGTTAGAAGAGGAAATGTAACTTGTTCTTCAAGAAAATCAATCGCAAACCTGGTGATCTGCCAGGCAGGGGGACGACAGAGAACCAAAAGGGCAACGAAGAGCAGGGGGCGGGGCTGGGGGTGGGACCGGGGGCGGGACTGGGGGGGGGGGATGAGAAACGTCGTCTGTCCCATACAGAAAGAGTGACAAAGAGCACGAGAGAATTTGTGTGTGTGTGTGTGTGTGTGTGTGTGTGTATGGGAGAGAGAGGGAGAGAGAGAGAGAGAGAGAAAGCAAGAGAGAGAGAGAGAGAGAGAGAGAGAGAGAGAGAGAGATGTATAGATAGCCAGACACATACAAAGAGAGGGGTCAGAGTCCATGTAGAGCATCCTTGAACATTTTGTTAGGGAGTCTAGCTTTTAGCTATAGAAAGAACCCATTAGGACTTAATCTTTAGAGCTGCCTCCAGAGCCTTCTGGCCAGCCAGCATAGCAGTCTCCTACACTACCTGACACAGACAGAGGTACATACCTTGCTTAGTACACTCCCGTCCCCTCTGGCAGAACGAGCTGTCTGGCGATGCTCTGTCTGGGATATCAGTGCTGTCATAGGGTCCTGTTGAAACAAGGCCGGCCCCATAGGCGTCTAACCCTCTGCCTGCGCCGAAGGCCCAGCCCACGGCCAAGTGCTCTCACTAGCCAAGTGATGTCTGAGCCTCCCTCCGAGTTGTCCTTCAACATGGCCCTCTAAACTAACATGGCCCCCTGAACACGCTGGCGTTCCTCCGCGTAACCGCCGGGGGAATTCCAAATAGGTGGTGTGTCGTTTGGGAACAGTAATTACCCACGACTGTGATCCTTTTTTGTTTGCTATGTACAGCAGGCCGTGGCTCTGTAAAGGAGCGTGTGTGCTCCCTCAGACACTCGCCCACACGCAAACAAACGCACCCAAACACACTGTCGCTTCCTGTGTCCACATTTATTGGCACTTCTTTGCATTGGTACATAGAGTGTTTTGAGTAGTCAGAGGGACAACGGGAGATCTGTTTGAATGCAATGTAATGTGTTTGGCTGGCGTCAGAGCTTCAGGTGGAGCTATCCGTTGAGTCCTGGAGCAGAACAGCGAGCCGTTTTTTCACACGCCTAGACGGAAACACGCTGCGACAATAACTCACGAAAGGCTGGTGTTTGTGGTCTCTCCTTGACGTCATGGCAACTGAGTTTAGCAGCACAGTCTCCAATCAGAGGAGACCGCACACAAGCTCTCAGGCAGCGAAAAGACAATGCTGCAAGTATGAGCAGACACTGACGACCTTCCCTTTTGCATGCGCCGACATCCTCTCACATTCACACCAGCACACACACACACACACACACACACACACACACACACACTTTCCCTAAAGCAAAGGCGCATGCATGCAAGTACTGAACACAAGCACAAAAGAAAGCACAAAGGTGTGTGTCTGTGCAAAGGCACACACACACAGACACACACACCTTCTCCGCAATTCACAACATTTCACCAGCGCTGTCAGCTTTGCTGCCACAAGTCTTCCTTAATCCCCCAAGAGAGCTGGAAGGCATGAAACTGTATACTGAACGAATCAGAGCTGCCTTGCTCTGCCTACCTAACTCACGTTTTCTCATACACACACACACAAAGCACACAAGGCACACATAGGAAAGCTCACACACAGCGACACACGAGAACGGTCTCTTCCTTTCACTTTTACTCACAAACACACACACACACATACACACACACACGCACACACATGCATGCGCGCACACACACACGCACACACACATCCTGAAACACTTAGATTCAGACATGGAGAGCCCCTTTCACCACAGTCTTTTAGATTAGAAAGGCGGCCGTTTCCCAACTGCTTGGTGGCTGGCGTGATGACATGATTGTCATTCAATATAATTCCATCCTGTCCTCTTCTGCTTTTTTTGACTCCCTGAAGCCTCACTCACTGCATAAAATAAAGGCCCACTTAAGGTAAACAACTGTTTGGGAGGAAAATAACCTCTGCACTCGTCCCTTTGACGAAGGCTTTCGCTCCTCCTCCGCCAACACGACACACACATTGAAAACGGCTGCCCAAAGCTGGCTTGGAAGTGTTGAATAGAAAACAGTTTTATGTTTCGGTGGCGCGATGTCAATGCATATGGGTCACGTCATCCCCCTCTTCGGCCTCAAATGATAATCCCATCCTTAGAGGTTTGCTTCAGCAAACGATGAACTCGTTTTCCACTCTGTGCAGTGCTCTGATCTCCCTCCCAGCGTAATGCACAGGCATATTTCATCATTGACGCCCTTGCCTAAGCTCTCTTTGTTTTCCAAACATGCGTTCTATGCATCGGGTCGCCCTGCAGATTTTAGGGTAGGATAGTGCAGCGAAGGTCCACCTGCGGGCCAGGTGTATGGATGTTTTCAGGGGGATTCAGTGCTGGAGAGAGGCAGGGCTGGGGGGCATGGGGAGATGAGACAGACGAAAGGCGGCCACACCGGAGGACGTATACTACAGGGAGATTAGAGTTCCTATGTCCACTGGTCTCTTGCGGCCTCTCTCCATCCCTCTCCCTCAGAGCATTGTTCTCACTGAGCGCTCAGATGTAAGGCAGAGAGGTGGAGGGTACGGTCAGATGTAAGGCAGAGAGGTGGAGAGTACGGGTGGGGGTTTGCACTGACTCCCATGATGGTTTTGCAGTGATGTGCTTCTCCATGTCGCAACGGCCTAGCTCGGGGGAGATCCCACGTCCGGTTTGAGTAGGATGTGTGTGTGTGTGTGTGTGTGTGTGTGTGTGTGTGTGTGTGTGTGTGTGTGTGTTTGTGTGTGTGTGTGGGTGTGCGTGTGTTTGGTGCCCCTTGGTGTTGAACGGGGATCAAATTTTGACGGGGAGATTTACATCATTCTTATTATTTCAAAGAGCCTGGACTTCAGAGATGACCTCGTAAGGCTCTGAAACACGATCATTGTCGTGAGGTGGCCATTGTTCTTTTGATGTGTGAAATCCAATACTAGTGTGAGAAAAAGATTGATTTAGCCAAATAACAAGATGCTATATGGAAATAAAATAAACTTTGAACTTTGAACAATAGCAACCTGGAGGTCATTATTAGTAAATATCTTGGTGAAGAGGCCATGGAACCCAGACACAGTAAAAATCCTCAGGGTTCCATTGATAGAGGACTCCAGCCATGCGTTTGGGCTCCTGAAGGGATCCTCAGAGACGGCGCTGTCTTGGGTCTGTCCTAATGGTTTACAGCATTCCACCCAGTGCCTTGTGGCTTATCGCAAATGGAGGAGTTACCGCTCCCAGTCCTGGAAATGACAAAATGAGAGCGGAACACTCTCCTTTTGGTGGGGAAGATTTGTAATTTGCCATAATGGCTGACACATGGACACGCCATCTGCGGGCCTCCAGCTATGGAGATCTACTAGTAACACACGCAAATGCATGCGCGCACACACACACACGCACGCACGCATGCACGCACGCACACACGCACGCACACACAATCCGATGTAAACAATGAATGCATACACACTGGTAAGCACATATACTGGCCATGCATGTGTTTTTGGTTTTCTCCACATCACCAGCGCCCGTTGGTTTCTTCATCCTCACTGTTTATATCTCCTCATCCAAAGCTGTCAATACGGCTCCAAATGGAGCAATTAGTACGCAACAAAAGCAAATAAAATGTATGATGAAAGTCGGGCTGGATTCTGACCTTCTTCTGACTCTGCATCCCTTCCTCCAACTCATAGCCAATCATGTGCACCACTAGCTGTGACTTCCAAAGTGCCAAGTGGCCCTCTCTTTAAGAGGACGTACAAAGGCTCCATGCGCTTCAAAACAAACACGTTGTTATTCTAAACCGACCGCGCAGATTCCCGTTTTCATCCATGCGCCTTCTGGATCTTTACGCAGTTTCGTTTGTGGACATGATCAAAAACGATATTTACAATTTTCCTGTAATACATTCTTAACGTGATGATTTCTCAAATCAATGATTGTGTCACTAACAGAAAACAAAGGCTATCATCCATAAACAAGTCTATAAAATCCTTCCTATAAACCAGACAGTTTAGTGACTAAACTCTTCCTCCCTCTTAACTCTCAGCAAAGCCATGATCTGTTAACTGTATGGGGATCTGTTAACTGTATTGTAGCCCTTACCACTGGTGAGAACGTCTGCGTGCGTGGGTTTCCCAGACAGATGATCTTACCCACTCCTGTCATCACCACCTCTCCCTCCGTTCTCTCCTCCATCCCATCCTCCCATCCATTCAGACCGGAGACTTAGGTATTAGTCAGGTTCCATAGGACGTCCTCCTCTCTCCCCCTCTGTCAGGAGAAACTCAATACGATGGAAAGCTTTGCTGTAAAGAGACCATCCCATCCTTGATGTCTCTCTGGATTACCCCTGAGGTGACACACACACACACACACACACGCACACCAACACTCACACACACACACCAACACGAACACGCCAACACGAACACACACACACACACACAAACACACACACATACACTCACACACACAAACATACACACACACACACACACACGTCACATCTTTATCTCTCTACTTCTATTTATCCCTGTGTCTCTCTTGCTGTAAACACGCCAACATGAAAAAGTATTTTCTGAAAAGAAAAGCCTTTCGGCATTTTGACCTTTTGTTTCTCTGTTTGTGTGGGGAAGCAAGCCACTCAGTACTATAGCTAGCGATTCGCTAAGGCCAGGGGGAGCTGGTTTTGCACTGGGGTTCAGATGTGCATCCTGAGGGCTTGTGTCATTCACAGGATGAGGGGTTCATTGATCACTTTTAGGGTTCAAAGGGATAATAAGGATTTTAGTTTACGGGATCAGCTTTCAAAGTGAAAATACGCACTGGTTTTGTGGTATATAAACTAATAAATTACTGCAACTAACTTTCATAGGTACTTCTGATGTGAATCAAAATTAAGTTGAATATTACAAGCATACAGTACAATATTATGTAAGTTGAGTTTTCTTTGTCTTAGATGTCTTCTAGGATATTATTACCATTGCAGCTCAAATACTAAAGGGTGGAGACTTAAAAAAGGGCGTGCATGCCAACCTCTGAAGAACACATAAGAAAATCTGGAATGAGATAAGTACACACAATGCAGAGTTGTGAGCAATCGACTGAAAAATTATTTATTGACAGAAAAGCGTAAATTGGCTTGTTTTTTTTTTTGTCGGTTATGGAGCTTGAAAACGAGTTGATTTTGACATTGATAAACTGATCAACCCGCGAATTAATATTACTGTAATATGATCAAAAATCTGATCTGATCTCAATACAAACATTTTTACTTTACAGCAGAGGATAACATTTTGAGAACCGTTTAGCCAAAGTAGGAGCAAGAAGAATGCTGTTGACATTTAGCTCTTTCTATATTGACGAGGAAGGCAACTCATGGGATGTAGTGTGTGCGCAGTCAGGCTCAACTTTGGGAAGGCGCTGTCCAAAGGGTCGGTGTTTTTTATAATGATCCTAATTTTCACGTACTTTTTCTACTGTCTCACCGGGTTCTGCGAGTCGGCTCCTCGTTCATTTTACAACCTCCGGACGATTGACAGGGACTATGATATCTTAGACAGGAATTATGACAACCTGCGACCGCAGGCGCGTTTCCATCGGCACTATAATGCACCGACCCGTTGGAACGTTACAGACTCCACAGTTAAGGCGCAGGTGGGCGCAACCATACAGATGCAAGAAAGAAATATAAAACAAGTGCAAAGTAATAGCATCCCCGTGTCCAATACATTTGGCATTAAAAAGTTCCCTCAAGCCATCATCATTGGTGTGAAGAAAGGTGGAACGCGAGCTCTATTGGAGTTTCTTCGTATTCATCCAGACGTAAGAGCGGTTGGTGCCGAACCACACTTCTTCGACAGGTTCTACGATAAAGGACTTGAATGGTACAGGTAAGCAATAGTAAAATGCGTGTGATGTCACTTTCACATACATTACATTACACTCTTTCAAACGATACTGTTACAAGTGGATAAGAAGTCGTGGCTTTTTAATAAAGTAGATTCATCTTAAATTACAACTTGAAGAATAAGTCTTTAAAAATAACTTAAAGCCTAGAACTGACGACAACTTTGTTTACAGATAAGTCAGTGGATATTATGTTTCAGCACTCAAAAGGACAAACTTCTCGAAAAACTCCCAAATATGATTTTTGAGACCCATATTCCGAACAAGTCTATTTTTTATTATTTATTTTTTACTTATACAAGCTTTACGAAGTGTACACTACAATTTACGATTGTGGTCTATGTTGCTACGTATAGCCCATTACGATGAACTAAGTAAGCTCAAAATGAATGAATGAGTGAATAGTAGTAGTTTAGTAATAGTATAGTAATTTAGCAGTATATGTAAAAATAAACGTTACAGTATTGGTAATTTGGGTGTGGAGCCGTGAAACCCCCCTGCTCTAGGGGATGACTCCAGGCAGGGTGGAGATTGATGAATGGAGACCATTCACCTGTGGAGGCCTGCCTGTCAATAAGAACATAGAAGGACATGCATATGTATTCTATTGTGAACGTTTGTGTGTGTATATGTATGCGTGTTTGTGTGTGTGTGTGTGTGTGTGTGTGTGTGTGTGTGTGTGTGAGTGTGTTTGTGAGTGTGTGCACACGTGTCTGTAACTCCCTGGGGTGTAGTTCATTATCATGCCAATCATTAAAAGAACAATTTATTAACTTCAAAAGGACACCATTGATTAAGATTGAGTTCATGTGCATGTTGTTGAAATGATGAATACGTTCTTGCTGTAGGGAGAACATCTTGACCATTTTGTTCCTTGTGCATTTTAATTATTTGAAATGATAATGTTCTGATTGCGCAGACATCATATAAACATAAGGATAATATTATTCAATTTCTTTAAACATTCAAGGAAACGTCTATATTATTTTATAATTTAGAATAATTTTGTATTAAATCTATCACTGTGTGTGGGATTGGTGGTCATATCAGCAGATCAGATGTAGGACTGAAACATAAGGAAATGTACAGTAATTTAGAGGAAATGTACAGAAATTTAGAGGAAATGTACAGTAATTTATAGGAAATGTATAGTAATTTAGAGGAAATGTACAGTAATTTAAAGGAAATGTACAGTAATTTCACCCAAAGTCATGATGCACACCAAACAAGACATTTAACATCCTCACTAGCCTCTGTCAAAATGACGGCAGCTGATCCGGGCGACCTGGCCGCCCAGGGAGCAGTTATTATGGGTAGTGTAGTGTGTAGTTACAGCCCCATTGAAGGACCAGGAGTTGCTGCTCAATGATACCCCTCCCTGATCGTCTCCAGATGTTCTCCTGGAGTAGGTCTCTACAGACCAGCCAGACAGCTCGCCCTGGTGTCCCGGTGGAACTCCGAGCTCCGCGGATCGCACTGACATGTGGAGACACGGAGTTAGAAGGGAGGCAACCGGTAGAATCTTCTTAAATGAGGATTCTAGGAGAACACAGAGAGAAAGGGGGGTGGTGAGAATGCTCTGCTGTAATGCAATCTTTTTGTAGCCGTTTCAGCAGCGTTTCATGAAGACATTCACACACATGGAAGCACTTGGCACTGATCATTTTGGCATGCTGCTTGTGTTGTGTTTCCTTGCGCTCTCCTCTCCTCCGCTTTTTTCTCCTTCCCTTTCCTCCTTACTTCCTCTCCTCCCTTTCTATGTTCCTTACAAGTGGTTGCGGACGTGTTGATGTGGAAATATGTGTGGCAGACCCCCTGTTCCTGGGGGTGTTTTAATTGCCCTGAGGAGCAGGTCTGCAGCAGGCGCTACATAGCTTGCATTCACAGGCATATGTGGCCACCGCTCTTGTGGACGGAGTTGTTTAAACATATCACGTAATATCTGATCAGCACTGAATATAAAGTTGACATGACACTTTGAAATGCCCACGCTCTACTGTGTATGACCCTTTTTAAATTGTCTCTTTCCTTTAGGTAATGCATTTACATAAGGATGTTCATCTGGATTGTAATGTAGTATTCTAATTTTACCAGATTGTGCATAAACCTCGAAGCACCCTTAACGTAAAGGGAGAAAACCTCCGAGACAAACCAAAGCCAGAATTGGACCATCGGGGGTTCTCTGATGTCAGATTATTGACAGAGTGAGCAAAGGAAAAGGCACCTGCCGTCGTTCCCAGTGCTGTTTGCATCCATTGGCAGTGACCCGTAGAGAGCTCGGGGCTGGCGACAGTTTGGTGGCAGAGCCCATCCATGTGGAACCAGGAGTGACCTACTCACTCTGAAGGTCACCAGCTAGGGTCCCCGGCAAAGAGATAACGTTGATCCCCTTGGTGCCCATCCTGCTCAGTCACCAGTGACACACGGCACACAATGCTCCCACACACACACACACACACACACACACACATACACACACACACACACACACACACACACACACACACACACACACACACGCACGCACACAAACGCACTCACACACCCACAGTCACACATAAGCATATGAATGGACGTGGGCATGCCCTTTTTTGTAAAGGCACACACGCACACACACACACACACACACACACGTGCATACACACACGTTACACACACACACACACGCACACACACACACACACACACACACACACACACACACACACACTCATTTAATACAGTACAAGACTGACGTGACAGCCAGCGGAAAG